>JBAMBK010000709.1:0-20840 GCA_037043435.1 Drosophila suboccidentalis | reverse complement strand
TTCTGAAAAAGTTAAAATGAACTAATGAACTTATTCAGTCTTTCATGAACTAAATCGTTCATTTCGCAGTTGGTCAGTAATTTCTTTAAAAAAATTGTAAATTTCTTAGAGAAATACAATAAATACATGGATGTTTACCAATTTTGTTCCGCTGTCGAGACACTAGCACTGGATGGATGATGATTTTCTGTCAATCATATTCATAATCATAATCATAATAAGAGATAATCCGGAATGTAGTTGGCATTTGTCGTCTATTTAAAATAAAAACTTAAAACACATTTCACGTTCCACTAAAAAGAAACACTTGTTACTATTCCCACATCCGTTTATTATTCATAAGCAAGCAACTGATCAGAATGGCCTTTTTTTTCTTCGTTCATGACCTTAACCATCTTGGCGTGGGCAATTTGCGTTAACATTTTGCAGAAAAAGGGCGACAACACCAAACGGTGGCGCCTTTACTATTTGCCCCTCCGCGTCCCAGATCTCCACGACATTCGTGATTTTGTGTTGAAATTATTCCAGCACTTACGAGATTTGTTTCAAGACCAATTTCACAATTTTTAAGCAAATTTTGTATGTTATTTTAAGCAATAAAAACACGTTTGTTTTGGAAAACGGTACAAATTGGTCACTTGTACGTGCTGGCATCAACGAGATTTGTTTCAAGACTGGCAGAAATTCCTTTTCGTTCTTGTTCTTCTCCTCTTTGTTTTCGTTTCCCTTACACGCGGAGCTGTTTCTGCTCCTCTTGTTTCTTTCAAGTTTTCGTCCGGCGTTGATCAAAACAAAAGAAACAGCACACACACATGTAAGGCGGCGGCCATTAAAACTCACACGTACGCTCGAGAATGACAACCGAAGAAAACAAAACGCGCAGTCGTTTTTACTGCCGCTTGCTTTCTGCTTATTTCTGTTCGCCTGGTGAAAGATCTCAAAATTTGAGCGGGCGATCTGAAAGTGGCGCATTCGAAATTTTCAAGCTAGAATTTTGAAAATTTTACCAGAATTTTTGTTGGAATTTTCTCAATATTTTAAGATTTTTTTCAGAACTTTTTTCCTAACTTCGCAACGCTTGGGCCAAATTGCACCAAACCAATTTCAGAATAAAGTTTATTATTTTACCGAATTTTGGATTTTGTTGCTTTTTTGATTTTTGTTTTTTAAATATTTTTAATTGATTTTTGAAAATTCTTGAGATTTGACATGGGACCAAATTTTTATCGATGTTTGTTGCGAGCGAGAAAGAAAACAAAACAAAGAAACAAAAGAGCGAGAGATCGGACTAACAGAACATACGGAGGACTAACATACACTTAACAGAACATATGGAGGTGATGTTAAATTTAATACTGAAATGTTAAATGTTGGCAGTGCTGCCAGAACAAGGTGGCTATCCAAATCCAAATGGCAACAACTGACCAAATGACCAACTGAACTAAATGACTGATTAAGTTCAGGACTGAAAAATGAAGGATGGTCAGCAAATTGAACTAAAAAGCCCAACTCTAGTCGAGAGTAGAGTTGGAGAACTATCGATGGCACTATCAATGGCAGGCCTATCGATAGTGGTCGATAGTTTTTAAAACAATCAATGGTGCATTTACACTAGTTGATAAACAAGTCAACGTTGATATCAACTTAGTCAATCCTAAGCTGTCAACTTGATCCACTGTTGCGTTGACAGTTGACAGACAATGCGAAAAACATCAATTGTTGCTCTGAATGTAAACATAGTTTAAACACAGTTGAGGACACAATCGGCTCGTTGACAACACAAAATTAAGTGGAGCTCATGTTCATTCTTTTGCATTGTGATGACTAACTTTATGGACAGATGAGAGGTTGCAACACTTAGCTCACCGTCCGATTTAATTAATGTTGTCTGTTTTTTTCAACTGTGCAGTCTATAAAAATCAAAAATTAATAATAAAAAGCTATTTAAAAATACATTTTAATTTATTTGTATACATATTTATTGAACTATTTCTCTTGCTCCTTCTCGTCCTCAAGAGCTAAAACCAAAATTACTGCTGCCGGTATTTTTCCTTTTTTAGCTGTTGCCATTGTACTTATTTTATCTTACAGTAAACAAAATACATATGTATGAATTAGTTTTAAGATACATATGCATGAGTACTTACCACTTTTTTCACTTTACGCAATTAACAAAACAACACAATATCGATTAAAATCAGTTTCGATACATACACAATATCGACGTCAACGCTTAGCAACGTGAATGTCAACGAATGTGGATATCAACTGGTGTAAATTACTCTCAACTTCATTATCAACGCGTTGGCATCTTGCGCGTTGCTCAACTCGAAAATTAGTTGGCAACCCGGTTTTTTTGTCAACTCAATCAACTAATGTAAACACAAAAAATGCGTTGACATTGGATATCAATTGTTGATATAGCTAGAATTGACGCTTCATCAACTAGTGTAAATGCACCATAACGCGTCACAGAAAAGCGCATTTTGCATCGCAGCTTCGGAAACGCTTAAGTTTTGTGTTTAATATTTATATATTTTTATGACATGGATTAGTTCCTTACTTTAGTCGAAAAATATAAGGGGAAACAAAACTCAAATGGACCTAATAAAAATGTCTAACTTTCATCGATATTTATCGTTGGTTTGGAAAATAATATAGCTGACTATCGATGGTGCCGACTATCGATAGTTCCCACCTCTATTAGATTACATGTTCAATTAACAGTTTGCTCCACCTCATAACAGTATGGACTCCTCGCATAACAGAAGATGACTCGTTACTTCAGTGATAACATCTGTGAAAGGTAACAGTGCACGTCAGCAACACTTACAGGCAGTATAGCCGTCACACTTACACACGCGCATGCAGTGTGTCTTCAGTTGTTTTTTTTTTTGTTTTTTTCGAGCGGAGACAATTAACAAAATTCGTGTAAATGTTACAATTTGTTGTGAAATCGAATGCTTAAAGTTGCTTTAGGCTCACGCACAACATTGCTAAACATTCCATTTTGTGTTCTCTTGCAGAAACACACACAGCTAACACGACAAGTCGGATCAACTTTTCGCCAGCGTGGGCAGCAGCGGCATTAGAAGAGTGCGAAAAAAAAAGAGAAACACGCTGATTTCAGCTAATCAGAAACGAAAGCGCCCACGACGAGGCATGGCCGAGTATTGGCCGCAGCAGCAGCAGATGAACGGATCTGGTGGCGCTTCAGCAGCTCGGGATGAGTCAGCTTCTGCCTGCAATGGCGGCAGCGCTGCTTCTGCCTCTGCCTCAGTCGAAGCCACTGCCTCAGCCGCAGTCGCAGGCAGCGGCCACAACAATAACAACTATGTGAACTTTAATCAGTTTATCACGCAACATAATCTGGCCAGCTCCAATGTGACTGCCTACAACAACATTGGAGGTGGCGGCGGTGCCTTCGGACTGTTGCCCAACAGCAACAACTCCAACTCCTCCACCTCAGCATCCCGATCCGCATCCGCCTCCGGCAACAACAGCAACAGTTTTGGCGGAGTAAGTGCATCCAGCAAAAGTTAGTTCAGTTGTTTTAATTTCCTACGATTTGCAGCCTTATGTGGGTTACCTAAACGGCGATGGAGGAGCGAGCGGAGGCGTCGCTACCACTAACAATTATGCAGCATCAAGTGCTTATCCCAATCTGTACTCACCATTTGGCAATAATCCCTTTGCCTCCGGCAGCAACTTTGATTTCAGCACATCGAAGCTGCAGGCGTCGGCACCTGAATTTGTGCCCAACTTTGCCAAGCTGAGTCTGAGTCAGGAGGCGACATCGTCCAGCAACAGCAACAGTAGAAACAACAACAGCAACAACAACAACAGCACTGCCAGAGAGTCCAACAGTGAAACAGTCAACGAGGCATCGACAAACAATCATCAACATCAACAGAATCAACAGCATCAACAGCATCAAAGGCTGCCAAAAGCTCATGGCACAAACAGTCGACAGCAGCGACGCAACGATTATCGGGAGGATCGAATTGAACGCAACGAGGATCGGTATGATCGCAAGAAGCCGCAGAAGCAACAGCGCTACGATAATCATCGCAGCAATAAGCGACGCGATGATTGGAATCGCAATCGGGATCGCATCAATGGTTATCCACGTGCCAGCGAGGAACTGGACACCAGCAACAGCAACGATAGCGCGCATCCCTCGCCGGAGAAGCAACAACAACATCAGCAGCAACAAATCTCGCCGAGACGAGCTCCAGATAATGAGAAGCTGTCGCAGCGCGAGAAGCTGATGCGAGACATCGAGCAGCGTCGTCTGGAGTGTCTGGTGTGTGTGGAGCAGATCAAGGCGCATCATGGCACTTGGTCGTGCCAGAACTGTTACCATGTGCTGCATCTCAAGTGCACCATCACGTGGGCGAGCAGCTCCAAGTCCGCCGAGGGCTGGCGATGCCCCGCCTGCCAGAATGTGCTGGAGGAGCTGCCGCGCGAGTATCTCTGCTTCTGTGGCAAGCTAAAGAATCCGCCACTGACACGCACCGAGCTGGCGCACAGCTGTGGCGAGCTCTGTTGCCGTGTCGAGGGCTGCAGCCATGCGTGCACCCTGCTCTGCCATCCGGGACCGTGTCCGCCGTGCCAGGCGAACGTGAGTCGCAGCTGCGGCTGCGGGCGCACCAGCAAGCTGATGCAGTGCGCCATGAAGCAGCCGCTGCAGTGCGAGGCCGTTTGCGACAAGCTGCTCAACTGCAGCGAGCATCGTTGCCAGCAGATCTGTCACGCCGGCAAGTGTGAGCCGTGCGGGGAGCAGGTGCAGCAGAACTGCCACTGCGGCAAGCAGCAGCGCGAGGTGCAGTGCACGCGGGAGAGCCAGGACAAGCGCAGCTATTCGTGCAAGGAGTGCTGTGGCAAACCGTTGCCCTGCGGCAATCACAAGTGCAAGGATTCCTGCCACGCCGGCGCCTGTCGTCCCTGCAAGCTGAGTCCCACGCAAATCACGAGCTGCCCGTGCGGAAAGCTGCCCGTGGCGTCGGAGCAGCGCAGCAGTTGCCTGGATCCGGTGCCCACGTGCGAGGGCGTCTGCGGCAAGACGTTGCGCTGTGGCAAGCCGGCGCATCCGCATCAATGCACCAGCAAGTGCCACCTGGGCCAGTGTCCGCCCTGCACGAAGCAGACGGCGGTCAAGTGCCGCTGCGGCCACATGGACCAGATGATCAAGTGCCGGCAGCTGTCGACGCGAGCGGACGACGCCCGCTGCAAGCGACGCTGCACCAAGAAGCGCAGCTGCGGCAAGCACAAGTGCAACGCCGAGTGCTGCATCGACATCGATCACGCCTGTCCGCTGCCCTGCAACCGGACGCTGAGCTGCGGCCGCCACAAGTGCGACCAGCCGTGTCATCGCGGCAACTGCCCGCCCTGCTATCGCAGCAGCTTCGAGGAGCTGTACTGCGAGTGCGGTGCGGAGGTCATCTATCCACCGGTGCCCTGTGGCACCAAGAAGCCCATCTGCAAGCGGCCCTGCTCCCGCACCCACGGCTGCGAGCATCCGCCGCAGCACAACTGCCATGCGGCGGCCACGTGCCCGCCCTGCATGATGTTCACCACGAAATGGTGTCACGGCAACCACGAGCAGCGCAAGACCATTCCCTGCTCCCAGGGCAACTTCAGCTGTGGCCTCGCCTGCGGCAAACCGCTCGCCTGTGGACGCCACAAGTGCATCCGGCCCTGCCACGAGACCGACTGCCAGCAGCCGGGCGAACTGTGCCGCCAGAGCTGCACCAAGCCTCGCCTGCTCTGTGGACACAAGTGTGCTGCTCCTTGCCACGACGGCGACTGCCCGGAAACGCCGTGCAAGGAGCTCGTCGAGGTGCAGTGCGAGTGCGGCAATCGCAAACAGAACCGCAGCTGCCAGGAACTGGCCAGGGAGCACAGCCGCATCGCCACCGCCCAGCTGGCCTCCTCCATGGCCGAGATGTCGCGGGGCAACTACATGGAACTCAGCGAGATTCTGGCGCCCACCAAAACAATCAAATCAAACAAAACGTAAGTATGCAAGAATTTTTTGATCAATTTGATACTTTTTATATACTCGTACAGTCGAGCTTCCCTAACTCGAATCACCATTATCCAAAGAAAAAGTTCGAATTATGGAGACTGCTACTATTGAAATTCTATTGTGAATAATACGAGGGCTGCTATATATATTTCTGGCCTAATAATGAAAATGCGAATATTTATCATCAAAAATTGTTTTATTGTTTTTCAAAGTATTCTCCAGCCTGATTTATACACTTTTGCATGCGCTCAAACCAATTGTCGAAGCACTTTTTCCACTCCGATTGAGACACCTCCAAAACATGGTTTTTGAACGCTTCAACAGCATCTTCTGGGCACGAAAATCGTTGACCACGCATTTTTTTCTTGATGTGCGGGAATAAAAAGAAGTCATTGGGTGCCAAGTCAGGGCTGTACGGCGGATGACCCATCAATTCGACGTTTTGGCCGGTCAAAAAGGCGCTGGTTTGAGCCGATGTGTGAGAGCTCGCGTTGTCATGGTGAAGAATGATTCGTCTTCTCTTGTTTGTTTTTCGAATTTCTCCGAAGACTTCAGGCAAACAAATTGTGGTGTACCACTCAGAATTGACCGTCCTTCGTTGCTCAAGCGGAACAGTCGCCACATGACCAGTTTTGCCGAAGAAACAGGCGACCATTTGCTTCGAAGTGCTTCTTCCACGAACAACTTTCGTTGGATTTGGCTCGTCTTCGAAGACCCACACGGTCGATTGTTGTTTTGTTTCGGGCTCATACGCATAGATCCAAGATTCGTCACCTGTGACGATCTTATGAACATCTTTTGAAGCACCGCGATCGTATTTTTTCAACATTTCTTTGCACCAATCGACACGAGCCTTTTTTTGAGCGATTGTCAAATTGTGCGGGATCCAACGACAACAAACCTTTTTTACGGTCAGGTGTTTATGTAATATCGAATGTATGCTGGTGGGAGAAATGCCCAAGGATGCCTCTATCTCCCGGTATGTCACATGACGATCTTGCATTATTAGTTCACGCACGGCATCAATGTTCTCTGGCACAACGGACGTTTTTGGACGACCTTCACGGAATTCGTCGTTGAGCGAACTGCGACCACGATTAAATTCGTTATACCAGTTTTTCACGGTGCTATAGGATGGTGCTTGATCGCCATACAAAGACTTAAGTTCATCGATGCACTCTTGTCTGGATAATCCACGTCGAAAGTTGTGAAAAATGATCGCACGAAAATGCTCACGTGTCAATTCCATTTTTTTAACGGAATTGAATTGTTCAAAGCTCTGTAAGTTTAACAATTCACGATTAAATGACAACACGTTCTGAGTGATGTTATGCTAAAAAATGTCAACCTTTCCAATGGAAATATCAGATTGCACCTGGCAACACTTATTGTTGCCTAGGCCAGAAATATATATAGCAGCCTACGTATGCCAATCGATTTAGTTCGAGCTAGAGATTTAGTTCGAGATAGAGAAAATACGAGTTAAAGAAGTTCAAGTTATGGAAGTTTGACTGTTTGACTGTAAAAAAAAGTAGTGAGAATTATTAAAGGGCGCTTCAGACGAGCACTTTTTCACCGAAACTTTTTGTCAAAAAGAGATTTTTTCCTGTCCGTGTCGCTCACTATCGCTCACCGATGGAATAGTTCGTGTCCTATTTCCATCGGTGAGCGTCGGTTTTTCACCGACGCTTTGAAATTTTGTGTGGTCACGCGACACGGACAGCTTTTTGACAAAAAGTGTCGGTGAAAAAGTGCTCGTCTGTCCCAGCCTTAAGGGTATATTAAATTCGTCAAAAAAAGTTTCGGTTATTTAGTTCAAGACTGTCACTCAAAAGCGCACTTTTTCAATTCAGTTCTTTAAAGTAAAAAAAAATAATTCGTCGACTTACAGTGTGCCACTAATGTCTTCATACACCATGAATTTGTCAAATTTGGATATACTAAAGATGTTTTGATGCGGGTTTTTTATATTAATCTTTTAATCACTTAAATTACGTTCGAATGATACAAAAATTTCTTTTACCCATTAGGTACTCATTGAAAATTTTGAATTTTAGAAAAGTCTTTTCAACTTTTTTTTCTCGATTTTTTTCAAAAAAATATTTGGTGCAATCAAATTTTGTAAACAATTCTAGGAGTAACTGAACTGAAGAATTTCAAAAATATTTTTGCTAGTATTTTTTATGATTTTTTGAAAAGTGCTAAAAACCAACTTTTTGTATGAAAACGAGGAAAAAGGGTTTAAAATACAGTCGAACTTCCCTAACTCGAATCACCATTATCCAGGAAAAAAGTTCGAGTAAGGGAGACTTCGAGTTAGGGAATTTTTTTTTTTAGTATATTAAAAGAAACCACAAATGCATTCAATCATAAATACATTCCAAATTGCAAATTTTTCATGTTATTTTGAACAAAAAAGGATTCAAGTTTGTTCATGACCTGTCGATACTCTCAAAATTTGGTTTCTTCGTTCTTTTGCTGTATCCAGAAGAAGTTCCCGATTCAAATGTCATCATAATTAATATTTCATTTTTTAATATAATGAAAAATGTTTTTGCTGACATACCACATTTTTAGCAACTTTAATTTATTTGGTCTACTTTCAAATTCCTTAACTACTAATAAGTTTGAATATTTCTTTAAACATTTTTAAACATTTTAGTACACTGATGCGCTGACAAAGAAGTACATTTCGAACATCTTTCCTATAGCAATTTCACAAGTCTAAATAATTGTTGATGCAATACTCTATCATATTACATCACCATATGTTAATGTACATCAATATTACATATCCAAACGAGCCGGTAAAAAAAGCATAAAACAGAAACGAAAAAAAAATTCAAACTTTATTGGAGATTTTCCCGAAAAATTCGACTTATAGAAGCACGGGCCAATATTTTTGTTCGAGTTACGGAGAAATTCGACTTATGGAAGTTCGAGTTAGGGAAGGCGATTTGTATGAAATTTGCTCAGTAAACGCTATTGCCACTCGATTTCGTTCGAGTTAGAGAAAATTCGAGTTAGGGAAGTTCGAGTTAGGGAAGTTCGACTGTAGTTATTTTGAGCAATTTAGAAAAAAAACAAAAAATACTAGCAAAAATATTTTTGAAAATTTTTTTTTTGTAATAGCATATTAGAGTATTTTTGATCCGATTTCCTGAGATTTTTATCACGATCTGTTAATGGTTTAAGCCATCGAACCGAACAGTCTACATAATTGGGAGGCTTAAAGTATTGCTCTTATCAGTCATACATCTAAATTTCTCTCTGCAGACTGGATTGCAATGAGGAGTGTCGTCTGCTGGAGCGCAATCGTCGATTGGCCATCGGATTGCAGTCACGTAATCCGGACACGCAGATGAAGTCCCTCACCAAGTACTCGGAATTCACACGCGGATTTGCCAAGCGCAATCCAGCTTTAACCAAGAGCGTCTATGAAACATTAAGCGATTTGGTTAAGCTGGCCAAGGAGAGCAAGCAAAAGTCAAGAAGCCACTCGTTTCCCACTATGAACCGGGAGAAGCGTCAATTGGTGCACGAACTATGCGAAGTTTTTGGCGTGGAGTCCGTCTCCTACGACAAGGAGCCCAACCGCAATGTGGTTGCTACGGCACACAAGGAGCGCGTAAGTGAAATTACATATTTTCACATTTAAGTTGAAACTAATCTTAAATCTATTCCAGTGTTGGTTGCCCGCCACAAGCATCATGGAGGTGTTGGCTCGCGAATCCGGACAGCGTCGCGTTCCAGTTCCCAATAATAATGCCTGGAGTCTCAAAAAGTAGCAGACTCTAAACTGTTCATATATGTTTATCGTTGAAGTCGCGAAGACAATACATAATACCATTTTCAAGGGTTTGGGTTTTCTTATCATTGCAACATTGTAGAAGGGGCCTGAACAATACTAAAACTCTTAAACAATTGTTGGAAGAACATTGTTAGAATTATGATAAAGGATATACCAAAAGGAAGTAGAGTAAACGAAGTAACCTAGCAATTGAAACACTAATACATGAAAAGGAGAAATCCAACTGTTAATCAACTGTTGTACGATGAATTTATGTAAAACTGAATCCTTTGACTACGTTGCGTATACAGAATAAAATCAAATGAATGCTATGAAACAGAAATAAAAACTGATGATGATTTTTTAACAAAAGTAAGTATTCCCTGAAATCCTAAAATACATTAGCTAAATTCGGATTATCTCAGCTGGAAATAAAAATGATATTTCTGTCAATTTAAGTGCAATACAAGTTTAATTTTATCCATGGATACGGTTTTTATCGGTGTCACACACCATTCGTTGTCAGCACATAGCTTCGTTGAGTTTGTGACTTGGCTGGTTTATGTCTAGGCTGATAGGACTCCATGAGCTCTTTTACTTTCTACATGAATTGGAAAATATCTTGCAAATCTGATAGGTCAACAAGAGAAAATAGTAAAGAAAGTACTCGACTTGGAGATACCTTTTATCTATGTTACATAAATAGACCTACTATCAGACTTATAGTTCTTTACGGACTTAGATTTGTATTGCGCAATATAATTTAAAGATTTTATTTAAGTAAATATGCCAATCTGAGGAACAATAGGAGTTCATATTTTTTTTTAGATTAGTAACCTAAGAGCATAGAGTAGTGAAGCAATTGAAAACTTAGCATCGAGTTTGAAATTGGATTTTAAGCATCGCTAATTAAAATATCTAGTTGTCGATTAATCGGGAAAATTAGGTAGATTCTTTGACTTTTAATCAAATTTTCAAATAGTATAAAAAAATCAGACGGGGTAATTTTTGATTATTGGGTTTATTTATGGATATTATTTATATATGTATTATTAATATTATATATAAAATTAAAAATTAAATACAAATTTATAAAACATATATCAATGTGTAAAAAAAAACAAGAGGTCAGGTAAATTTCAATGAGCAGATTTTTCATAATTATCAATATCAATATGTTAAATTAAAGTAATTAGTAGTTAGTCAGGGAATCAAACCAAAACTAGTATCGGTTTCGGTTTCGGTAAAAGGTTCTATTTCGGCTTTGCCCTTTCGGCTTCGCTTTTAGTGCCGTTACGGACCGGTACAAAAATACAATCGAAAATTTTTTTAAATGTTAAAAAATAAATATATTCCAACAGATAAACCTAACTTTCCATATGAAACAAAATATAGCATACATTTTTAGAAAAATGTACCGGAACGGTTTCGGTTTTCGGGACTTGAAAAAAATTGATTTCGGGTCCGGTTCCTGTACTACATTTGAAAGGATTTTTTTCGGCTAATGGTTCCGGCTTCGTTTACGGTCTTAATCCCTGGTTGAAAATCATCGAATAATCAAATTTCTAATGCATTTTGTGATGTTACTAGTAAAGAGGCTATTGAGTTTGCGGGATTAAATTTGTCTCCGCTGAAAAAATCAAATGTCATTAGCTTAAGCCATAAGATGTAAGTCTTCAACTTTTATCATTAGCTCTGAAGTTATTTATTGAGAAAGCACTCTATATTGTATTCGTTGAGAGGTATGTAACAGGGAGAAGAAAGCATCTCAGCACCAACAGCCCTGTCGATATAGCTATGTCCGTCTGTCCTTCTGCTTGAATACTTAGATTTTAGAGATTAGCTATAATAGCTAGAGCAATCAAAATTGGATCTCAGAATTATATGAGTGTGAAGCAGATCATGTTGATTTCCAATTTTTGCGACGCCTTCTTCCGTCCTCGCAAGTCCCAAAAGCCCATCACGTTTTATATTATTATTAGAGATGGGCATGGGCCTCCTTTTTGAGGCACGGCACGGCCCAAGCACGGCTGGTAAAAACTGAGGCCCAACACGGGATTTTTTTAAATAGGCACGGCACGGGCACGGCACGGCACGGCCCATGCCCATCTCCATTTTTGTCACTTCGTGGCGTCACTTTTTTATTATAATGGCATCAATCGTGCTATCGATGTTGTAAGTGTTCGCAAATTGTGTGATACATCGATGAATCCTACAGCTCAAGCTGACAAACAAGCTATAAAACAACGCCAACTTATCGATACTACCATATTTAAATTCAAAATCTGTCCCGTGCCTCCCGTGCCTACCGTGCCTCCCGTGCCTACCGTGCCTACCGACTTTGGCACGGTAAAACACGGCAATTTTTAATAAGGGGCCCAACACGGCCCAACACGGATTTTTTTAAATAGGCACGGCACGGCACGGACACGGCACGGCCCATGCCCATCTCTAATTATTATTATTATCTATCATCCTACTTAATTATATAAAAATCGAATAAATATATAAAGTCTTTAAAGCTGTTTAATGCTTTTAAGCAACTCAATGAGATGCTTAAATTAATTTATTTCTTGATTGTGTAACGGGCATCTCGTAGTCAAGGTCCTTACTTTATTATATTTTCAAAGACTGATTATTTCCATCGATATCCTTATATAAGTTAATTGAAATAATTTGATCGATTTGAATCTGTTGTGATTATCTTATTTAAGGCATATTTTGAGAAGAAGAGTTGATCATTTTAGCAGGACAACTCAGTTTAGTAAGTGGAGAGCAAGTTAGTCAAGGCATCCCTATGAAGTTCGTGTCCTCAATTAGAGACAGAGGCAGAGGCAGCCCAACTGGTTCGGTCTGATGTTCTCCGGTTGGCGTTCGTTTCGGGCGTTGGGCACGCTTCTAATTTGTTGCCATTGCCGTTGCCATTTTCACGGAAAACAATAAGCGGCGCCATGGGAATAATGCCAAAATAAAGATGAAATGTTACGACAAGCAAAGTCAAAAGGAGGAGTCATCCTCTGCAGCTGGCGGAGCAGCTCGGCGAGCATCTCGAACGCACTCACGCATCCGGACATAGGGCAAAGAGAAAGGAGAGGGGGAGGAGGAATACGTACGTATATGAATATAGACCTGACATAATGAGCCGCCTATAAGCGAAATGGCTGGTAACATCGCATTCCCGCATTCGTCTATGTCTCAGTTGCCTGCCTCTTAAGATGTGTGCGTAATTTGAATTTAGTCTGCCTGGGAGTTTATTAACAAATACAAAGAAGAAAAAACAACTTCAGAGCGGGGAAACGAACAACACAAGGTGAAGCGGGTGAGGATGAGCATGAGGATGGGGATAATGATGAGGGCGACTGCTCTGAGTATGCTCTAAGACTTACAGGGCATTGTGGATTGAGGATTGGGGCACATAATGCCACAGAGATTAAATTGTGGTTGGCAGTTCTCTGGCATGGGGCCTCATATGATACTGGCTAATGGGTGGGCCACGTTCTTCATGTTCTTAGGGAGATGGTGTCGAAAGAGTTCAGATTGGGTCAGTTGTGAGAAGAGACTGTGATAATTATAGGATGGCGCAAAGGAAATTAAATAGAAACCAAGAGAAAATATTTAATACATTTGCACTTGGCTGCCAACTATTTATTTAATGCTTTATATGTATAGTAGAAGTATTGCAATAAGTTATCCTCTTAATAGGACTCGTAGAAATCTAACAAGTTCAATCAACTTTTAATGGCTTTGCAGTGTGAATTCTGCTTTCTGTTTTTAACTTATTTTTAAAATCGACATTAACATAAACATTACATTACCCTGCCAAGAGTAAAGCTTACTGCACTAATTCCCTGTTTAAACGATGCAGTAAATGGGGTATATCTTATAAAAAACTATCTGACACAAACTTCAGTTACATTTATGTACATACATATGTAGAACCGGAGCTCCAAATGTAATCGTGCAAAGTTGCAAATTCAAAATCAATGCTTCACCGTTATTCATGAACTGGTTTCTAAACGGTTATTTCGGTTTGAAGAATTTCAGGGTCTTGGCATAATAAATAAATAAAAAAGTTTTGTTTCGGTAAGGGTTGCAGTTACGGTTACCAATTTAAATTGGTTAGTCACGGTTAACCGTTACGGTTACAGTTAAGTTTTACTCCCTGGTATTAAGTAAAAAAATATATTTAAAATGAATTCTTGCAACTATTTAATGACCGTATACAAATTTTACATTTGATCAAAGAAAAAATCGAGGAAAACATTATTCATTTGTGTATATGTCGGTGGTGAGATTGATCGGCTTCGAATTCGATACTTATGGCCAAGTCTTAACTATGATTTAGCAGTGCGACACTTTCAAAAGCAATTAAAGTCGCTAATGCATGGCTCATGTGAAATTCCTATCACATACTGCATATTCGCAAACCAATTTGAACACTTTGATGCACACACAAAGTACAAGTAAATTTAAGGTAGAGCGGCGACATTTGAATGCCCATTTAGTATGACATTTAACTGATGCTACAGTACATATGCATATACATATGCACCTACATACATACATACATACATAAGTATAACATGTGTATTATGTATTTATGTATGGACCTGAGTATGACTGTTGAAATATTCATTAAGCCTGAGTGCAGCAGCAGAAATTATGCCTGCGTGTCGTTCTGCGGCCTGTGCTTCTCAGTCTTCTTCCCTGTCTTCTCTCCCATCTTGGGTCCATGACTTCTGTCCATGTCTTCTGGCCTGCGTTGGGGAGTTTGGGACCGCACGTGCCCCATCTGCCAGGACACCGCACAGAGAAGTCGAGCGAGGCGCATTCAATTTGCGCATTTGGCTTTTTAAAAAATGCATTAAAGGCGCTTGTCGAGCGGCATTTGAGCAGGAAGGTGGGGAAGAGGCAGCTCAAATAACGGCTAACGTGAATAACGTGCCCAAAAGCAACCGCAGACAGACAGAAACAGACGGACAGACAGACAGACCAACACACAAAAGTAGAAAAAAGAAGTTGCGATGAAAGCGCGAAAATTACTTCCTAAATAGCCGCCTGACTGGCTGTCAAGACGCTCGAGAAACGGGAGTACGAGGACCATAGACCATTCCAGACCAGACCAGACCAGACCAGACAAGACCAAACCCGACTCGTGCCCAATTCATGTTCTGGGCTCAATAAAGGCGACAGCGACACGAGCACATATAGAGACAGAACTGGAGACGGGAGACGGGAGACAGGAGACAGGCGAACAGAAGGAAGGGAACTGCGACTGGGAACTGGAACTCACAGTCGAATTCAAATTGCAAATTCGCCGCAGATTTTTTATGCACTTTTCCCTAGCCAAAATTAAGCCAAGCGAACGCTGCGCCGGAACGAACTCCAGACGAGAACAGCCGGGACAGCCAGGACAACAACAAGGACAACCAGGGCGACGACGCCGCTGACGTTTTGACGACAAAATAAAAAAAGCTCATCCGCTAACTGGAATAAAGGCACAACTGAATGCAAATATTATCGTATCTGTATGCGATGGAGGTGACTTCGCACAGTGGTCAAAGCGGCGAGTCTAGCAAAAAAAAAATCAGTAATTTAAACAAACAAAAAATATATCGTTTTCTTTAAGATAATGATTCCTAATGAATAAGCTTATAGAAACTTACTAAAAAAAATAGCTTTTTTTAGTTAAAAATTTGTTTTATAACTTTAAATAAAAAACAAAATTTTTTTGTCCTGACTATTTAGTTTGTTAATTATTATAATTTTTAATAAAAAAAATTTTTTTTGTCCTGCCTTTTCTTATTAGTTTCTAAAATTTATAATTTAAATAAATAAATAAATAAATAAATAAATAAATAATAACTAAATACTATAAATATAAATAAAAAAATAAAATAAATAAATTTAATATTAAAGCAAATAGAAGACAAATTATAAAGGAAAGTAGCTGTAAGAGAATTGTTTTCTTGCTTTGATGGGCTTTTGCTAAGGGAATGCATTTCCTAGAGACAGATGTTTTCACAGAAATCAAAAACTTTTTATTCACGATATAAATATTTTACCAAAATCGCTTTTTAAAATATCGGCGTATATACATTTTGACTTCATTCATTTAAAGATTAAATATTGAGCCCCAAAAATTGCTAAATTTAAAAAAAAACCCACATGTAAGTACACATTAAAAACAAACTTGGAGATTCGCAGCCTTGGCTAAAATATATCTTATGTTTGAGAACAACTACCCTACAGCTGCCCTGAAGCATAGGAGACCTTAATTACAAATTTAATATGCATATTGTTGTATTTCTTTGAAGACTTTTGTTGTTTTGAATTTGAACCGATTGCGACCACTGTACTTTGTATGGTACTGCGCTGAGAAGGGAACGGAAATGGAAGAGGACACGGTGAAGACGACGACGACGACGACGATGACGGGCTCAGCCGTACAGTAAGACCTTTTCAAAAGCGAAAAGGTGACAAACTGGCCGCAGCGGGAGGGAGGGGAGGGGAGGGGTTAGAGGAGAATCAACCGACTGATGGCCTGCCCCCTCAACGGCGCTGTCTATACGCGCCCCTCTTCCCGCATCCAACTAAATGCATTTCGGTTTTTATTCATATTTTATTCAAATGTGGCAACCAAAATGGCACAAACGCTGCGCAGTTATTTATGTTTCTTTTTTTTCGCCCTTCCCTCCCTTTGCTCAACTCAACCAGGGCTGCAAAAATGGGGCTATGAAACCGAACAAAAATATAATATGTTGCGGAATTTAGATAAAAGTAACACAATTTGGTGGAGTGAACAATTTTTGACACATTTAGTTTGTCTGAATCGAAGCACTGTAAATTTATTGAGCTCACATAGATGAAAATGTGTAATATTTATTATTATAACAATTATTCAGTGCTAAAGTTATTTAAAATAATTACTAAGGTGTCATCAAATATAAAATGCAATGAACATTTTAATTAGAAGCACTTTCGATATAGAGAAAATCGGAAATGAAAAGCATCAAAGAGAGTTTTTTTAATTAACGTTGGATTACAAAACTTGGTAAATTCAATATTTCTTTTATTGAGTCTTTGAGGTACATATAAAGTGACACTTTCAATAAAGTCACAAATTGTAAAAAGCTTGTAAGCTGTGTACCAATATTCTAAATCAGCTTCATACAAAGAATTGCAGATCTCGGACTTATGTGAATGGCGTTTATAAAATAAATTAATGAACAGGTAAAATATAAAAATACTACAAACCTTCGATTTTTTTGAAATCTGCAAGAATGCACTTTGACTTAGAGAGAGTTTAAGAAATCAAAGACAGCGAAAAAGTGATAAATAAATAACTGTAAGATTGTCACCTAAATGAAATAAAAGCGCAAATCTGTATTTTTTATTCAGTCTGTAAGGATACTCTTTAGTTTTGGGAAAGAATCACAAATCGGAGTCCGTGTAAGGATTGTTTACTGTTTCAATATCGAGGGGCATAAAAACAACTTTCTGAGTGCCTGACCATCTTTCATTTTTATCATTTGAAGGCAGGGCAAGTACTTAATAATTCTCATTGCTAAAATTTTTGTATTTCATTTTGTGAAACGAAGGGGCAGGGGCAGCGGCAGGGGCAGAGAAAGAGGAAAGAAACTTAAGCCACGAGACATCAGCTTGCCATGAATTGCATTTTTGCTGCTGCCTTTTTCGTTGCCTTTTTTCCATAAACTTGTCATCATTTTAATATTGGCAGCTTATAAGCCACGTTAGACGCATCCGAGACGAAAGCAAGGAAGTTAACGAAGGAATACCATACCATAGTGAGCCAGGCTGAACCCAACGGAACAGAGCGTCGACCCAAAGCCAAAGCCAAAGCCAATGTCAAGCCAAGTCAAGACAAGCCAACTCAGCAACGGATTATCTGCGACAGCCCCATGAAAGGCGTTGACGTGCACGTGGAGGCGGAGGCGGAGCAGGTCATGATGTGGGCAGTGTCGGTGGGGGGAAGGTGAATCGAGGACTTAAGCTAGTTTGTGTGTAGCAAAAATTTACTGTAAAATACAATTTCCCGTTTTTATAGCTCATTTCCAACAACATTTGCTTAGCCTGCTCGTCGCCGTCTATGGGAAAACAATTTTTATTGCATTTCGCTGGCAATGAGCAAAATGAGCGGTGAGGTGAAAGGGGGTGAGGTGAATGGTGAAAGTTGAATGGCGAATGGCGAATGGCGAATGGCGAATGGTGAACACTGCACGGTCGGGGAGGTGAGATGGATGGATGGATGTCTGGTTGGCGGGCGGGCGGGCAGAGTGAGGCTAGGGATGTAAGTAAATATTACTTCGCTTCATTTTTTTTTTTTAAACACTTGGCATTAAGTGCAGCAGCTGTGGGCAGACAACTGGGCGGAAAGGGAAGGGAAGGGTAGCAGCTGCCACAAGGCATCGACGACGAGGCAGAAAGGGAAATGGGGAACGGGAAAGGCAACCAGTCAGCCAACGTTTCCTGCGTTAGTTGTGCGCTTCAAGATTCAATTATAATGCAATAAAGCGCGAATCAGAGCTACAATAAAAATAACAAGAGCTGGTACAGCAACACACACACACACACACACACACACTCACACACACACACACTCACACACAAACTCAAAATCAGCAGACATGCTGAGTATACAAGAAATCTGCAATACACACACACACACACAGCTGTAACTTTCTCTCTCTCTCTTATATGCATGTTGTTCTTGGACTGTTCCAGAAAATGTGAAATGAATTGACGTTTTTAAAATATTTGTAGAACTGCCCACAAGTTTACAACTCAATTAAAATCTAAAACTAAAAGTTTGCTTTTGAACTGTTCCACAACATATTTAATACATTTTCGTTTTTATTTTATTTCATAAATCTCTTTTAAAACAGAGATTTAAAAATCGGATTAAAAAAAATCTTTTACATTACACACATACACACAAAAAAGCTATAAATGATTGGTATACATCATGTATTAATGTATCTAATGTCTATTTTTAATTTGAGTTAATCAAGATTTGCAGTACAGTATTTCAAAATATATTACTTAATCTTACTGTAGGGCTTTGTATCTAAAGACTTCATTTTAGTTCAAGCGTCAAAGAATAAAAATGAAATAAAAATGAATTTAAAATTATTATGCTTTATTAATTCGTTAAAATTTAAATTTCAATAGGAACAAGAAAATAGATGCAGAAAATGACGATTTATATTTTTGGATCGTCCGTGCCAGGAAGTGAGAGAGATATATGTACAGCTGGAGTGATGATTGCTCTGAGATTGGTGGCTAGAGAGGCAGAACCATTTTCCGAGCTGCTTCTGCTAAAATGCATTGGGCCGAGCTAAGTGTTTAAGTGTTCTAATGTTGCTTTGTCTCTTTTGCCGTGCCTTCTTTTTGCATCTTCTTTCGCAGCGAGTCATTTCTGGTGAAAAGGCAGGGAAAAGGACTCGCTCAGCATCGCCTTATAATACGATTATTAATGTTGCTGTGCTTGTGCTTATTATGAAAATTATGAAGTGTAAACAGTCCGTTCGTTTCGCTCAAAATAATCACCCAACAATCAAAACACTCGACTAAATTCGACTGGCCCAAAATTTATGCTATGAAAATTGGTTTGCCCTACGGTCATTTTAATTATCTGACGTGGGTGCCATGGAATGCGGTTCGGTTTAAATAAGAAAGCAAAAAATGCAAAGCAGCTACGACAACAATAACAATAACAGTAACAACAACAACAACAACAGCAAAATTGACAACAAACAGCCGAAAGAAATTCAATTAAAAAGGAATCCCCGGAAATTCCTTGTAATCCCAAACTCAGAAAGTATAATGCGTATACATATTGTCAAAAGGCACATTGTACAACTCACGAAGGTAGCACAAAACATGTGGCCAATAAATTCGAGCGCCAGCCCCCGGGAGTTTAGGTGAGCGGAGATTGGCAAGGGGCAGGGGCAGGGGCTGGGAGGAGGGAGTGGGAGTGGGAGGAGGTGAAGCAAAACTTAAGTATGTAAATTGCCGCACGTTCATTTTTTGATTTTCCCAGCATGAAATCAGTATAATCTGTTTTGTCAGAACCCTGACCAACAGCAGCGCCAACAGCAGCAGAGAAAAAGTCAACGTAAAGTTCCCAGCTGAAGTTGATTTAAAACGCGCCCTGTCCCTCTGCCGTCCATGTCCATGGGCCCTCTCCTCCTGGCCCTGGTCCTGATTCTCGTCCCTGCCCAGAAGCGCTGATTAACGCACTCGAGCGCAATCTGCCTCACTTCACTTTTATGTAAACACAAAACAGAATATAAAGGCATAAAGCAAAATAAAATAGAACGCCTGTCTCTCTGTCTGTCTGTCTCTGTCTCTCTGTCCGTCTACTTGGCTCTTTGGCTGTTTGGCTGTCTGCTCTTTACGGCCTATCTAGATGGCAGCGTGGAAATCTGAAAAAATGTTTGACTCTGTCTGCCATTTCATATTAAAGGTAATTTTCATATTTTTGCAAATGGCTGCCTGTCAGTTGTACTTCTCTTTCACTCTTTCTTTCTCTCTCTCTTCCTCTTTCATTCTAAATTTGTTCTTTTCTGAACGCGAGGGAAAACATCCGCCAATTCAATCATTTAAATTCAAAAATACACATAAATATACTTATATAATACAAAAAAGATTTCTTTTTAGAAATAATGTAAGCCAAAGTCAACGGCCGATTATTTATGAATAGAAAATGTAATATATTCTATAATGCAAAAATAAGAGTTGCATACGCTAAGTTAGAGTGCTTTAAACAAGTGTCCCGATTGGATGACTTTTCTTAAAAAAGTCTTAATAGGAAATTTGAATTTTATAGCAGAAATATAGATAGAAATCCAACTTGACAATTGGAGGGCATTTATCAGGAACAAAAAATATTATAATATAATATTATAATGTAATCTAATATTATGTTATTAATATATGTTATTAATATTATGGTAATGTAATATACCATATGAGGTGTGTTTTTTTCAAAATCAT
>JBAMBK010000688.1:0-27316 GCA_037043435.1 Drosophila suboccidentalis | reverse complement strand
ATCGACCAAAAACAGGTAGAAGAAGGTGACCCCAAGCCATTTGTATGGAAAAAATTAGTTGTTGTATGAAAACTTTGTTTTTGAAGATATCTCTACGAAACTTACTACATGCTAATATTTTATTACTATATACAATTTGGCAAAGTTTTATCAAAATCGGACTACCATATCCTATAGCTTCCATAGGAACAATCGGATGAAAATCACCTTTAGTAGAAAAACTTTTTTGTTGCTGGAGATATCTGAACCAAACTCACAGATTGTATGCTGTGAGACCTGTTACAATATTCTACATCCAATGCATTCATTTTTACTGTAGAGTACTGTACAGTAGTATACTGTACTCATTATTTACCGAACTCATTTTTTTTTTGTACAGTAAATTCAATAACTCACTGGGAGTGAGTGAGGCTAAAAGTTGTTCTCATTAAAACATTGTACAACAAACAAAATAATAAGTACACCTTGAGTGGCCTGTCACACTACTGTACAAATGAGTATAAGGAGATAATATGGGTTCAGTAGTTTTCAAAACATTAACATTATCCATGATATCAAATAAAATACATGTTTATAAAATGTAAATATTCCGTGAGGGTGAAGACTTTGCAGAGCATTGTCGAAGAGGACTTTAAAAATTACCATAAAATAGCCCTATTTCTTTTCCACAAACAAATAATTTGTCACAGTTTACAGAACTTAAAAAAAGAAACAAACCATCAAAGATTGTGAGGAAATTATGATAGCTATTCATTTAAAAACCCCAACTCGCGAAATAGAACCTCTAAATAGATCAAAGCCAAAATTAGATTATAATATATTTTTGCAGATTATTGTCAACCAACTCAAGACAATAGTATTTCTTCCATTATATCACGCGAAATTCAGGCATATAACAATGTTAACATCCAACATAGCGAAGATTTTAATGTCCTGAATTGGTGGACCAATAATAAGGACCAATTTCCTTTTCAGTTTAAAGTTAGCTGTAAGGTCTTAGCCGTTCCAGCAATCAGGGCTGCATCCGAAAGATCTTTTTTAATAGCAAAAAATTGAATTGCAGAAAAACGCAACAAAATATCCTCCAGTAAAGACATGGTAAACAATATAATGTTTTTAAATTCGAATATAGAAGAACTGAACGAATCTTGTATGCGGTTGGCACGTTGGTCTCTTTCTCTACAGGCGTTTAATTTCAACGTGGAGCATCGCAAAGGCAAGGACAACGTTGTGGCTGACATGCTGTCGCGTTTTTTTGATGTGGAGGAGCTCAACTTGCTCGAGTTTGAAACAACAGCATTTCAGGATGAGGAGTACGTGGACCGAGTGAAGGTAGTGCAGGAGAACCCGGAGCATTTCCCAGATCTGCGTGTCGAGGAGGACTTGCTGTTCAAACGCATCCAGTTTGAGCGAGAGGACAGCCAGGAATTCCATTGGAAGCTGTGGATCCCCGAAGCACTCACGAGCACTATCATCCAGCAAGCGCACGAAGACGAGAACCGAATGCATGGAGGCATTGCGAAGACGCTGGCCAGACTCAAACAGTTTTATTACTGGCCAAGGATGACTGTGCAGGTCCGAGAGTTTGTGTTGGGTTGCAACACGTGCAAAGAGACGAAACACACGACGCAGATATGCCGACCGCCAATGGGCAAGGAAGTCTGCACTGATCGACCCATGCAAAAGCTCTATCTCGATTTTTTAGGGAAATACCCGAGATCACGGCATGGCAACGCGTACATCCTCATCGCGCTTGACCACATGACGAAGTTCGTCTGGCTCAGAGCAATCGCGAAGGCGACGGCACTGGCTACGGTGAAGAGCCTGAAAGAGGACATTTTTGTACATTTTGGAGTACCGGAGGTCATCCACACCGATAACGGGAAACACTTCACGTCCTCAGAGTTCGGAGCGTTGATGCAACACTATGGCATTAAGCATGTTGTAACGATCCTATAGGCCGGGCTAACTCGGTCGACTATGGAAGGTTCGTGCAACGAATTTATAGTTGCAGTTTTGCGAATAAATAAGAAATCAGATAAATTCGTTTTAATGGATTTATTGGCGGCTCCTGGCCGACTCTTCAAATTTCAGTTATTAAGTACAAATATATAAAAAATGCTGGTTATTGTGCTCGCTCGTCCTGAGGTCCTGGTCGTCGTCCTTCGGATTTGGTGGGGGGACCTCACTGATGACGTAGCCACTGCTGTCACGTGGCCAGGATCGATGTGAGATCCTGGCTACTGTGCTAGAACTGAAGGGTGATCCTTGAATACTGTAAGGATTGCTGAGGGATCCTTTTTTTACTGCAAGGACTATTGATCCTTGCTACTGTAAGGACTGTTGATCCTTGCTACTGTAAGGACTGTTGACTTGACTCTTGGGACACCAAGTTTGTGGGGGACTGTTGCTATGCAGTTTTCTGCATGTAACGGCGCTTTCCATAGGCGTCGTCGAAATCATGTTTTGTGGGGAACAATTATGTTCCTCACAATGTGAAGGCATCATATTACTCACCACAGGCCAATGCATCTGAGTGCGTGAATCAGTCGGTGATAGCGGCGATCCGTACACACGTAGGAGCAGACCAGACGACTTGGGACGAGCGGCACTGTGCAGTGCTATTCACAGCAGCATTGGAGTGTCGCCGTACTTCGCGATGTTTGGACAGAATATGTTTCTGCATGGCAGCGACTAGTGGCCAGAAAGCTAGGAGCACTCGAAGATGCCGCAATTGCACCTTTGGCTCGTTCCGAAAAACAGCAAATTTATCGAGCACGGTTCCAGGACACGCTGCACAAAGCCTACGAAACAGCCGAGAAGCGTTATAATCTGAAGACCAGATGCGTACAGTACTCACCTGGACAAGAGCTATACAAACGCAACTTCGTACTCAGCGATTTCCGACGCAACGTCAATGCGAAGTTCTGCCGAAAATTCACGAAATGCCGCGTCGTGCGGGCCATAGGGAACAGCCTGTACGAATTGGAGACGTTGCAAGGGAATCCATTGGGCATTTTCCACTCCAAGGATCTGAAACAATAGTACAAGTAGTAGTGCGCGGCTAGCAGAACAAAACAACAACAACAATAAAAACTTACCAGACATCGCAGGGCGTGGGCGATGGCCTACGTTAGCGCCGACAGATCCCACAAGCTAACGATTTCCTAACTCCCCTCCCCCACGGCGGTGTGGTGTTACGAAATCTTTTTTATTTCGCACATTTATTTATGCACACACAACAATGCAAAACAGAACGAAAATGCGCAATGTCACAATGGCGTTCAACAACAATAGCTGATTGTGTGAGGAGCAAAAAACAGTGTGGAGTAGATCTGTATATGCTAATTTTCAGGGCTGAGGGCGGGTTGCCACCCGGAAAATTTTCCTTTTTGGTATTTTTTATTTTCTCCTGTTTCCTTTGATTGATAAAATTGCGCGAGTAAGAAGAAGCTTTTCCAAAATGTGGATGTCCAAGAAATTATTAAATATCGAAGGAACGGCAGATTTTTGGCAGATATTTGAGTGGAAGCTCAAACGAATTTTGTATTGAGACTCACCGCAGTTGGGTTAGTATTTTTTGTTTTGAATTAGTGGTGAATTGTTAGTGGGAAATAATTAAATACTGTGTCTTTTTATAGCGGCAAGCAATACATTTTGCAGCAGCCAACCGCCGACAGAGTTCGATATTGGCTAGAAAAAGTCGCAGGAGGGAGCCACCGGAGGAGCGATTGGCCACCGCCTCTAGGTGGCCACAAGGTTTTTATTCCCTTTTTAACTCCTTTTTTGAAAAAACTATAAAGAGAGACAACAAGAGGCAGAAACCGGAGCTCTGCATTAAACACCCCTGCAGTACGCTTGCTGTGGTGGTTGGACCCATCAAGCAAGCAGTGCATTTCACTAATAATACAATAATTAAATAACAACATACACACACATATATATGAAGATAACAGTCTCCGACTAACAGCCGAAGTGATCAGACGTCTGTTTTCTCGAAAGCGCATAGTTTCTTTCTGTGAACAAAGTTACTCACTCTCTTTTCACCCAAGTAAAAACTTAAAAACAAAGCAAGCTAAAATAAAGAGTTTAATCGCAACGAACAATCCTAATCCCCTACAATGGGTCAACCAACCGATCCTCCAGATCATGTTCCCGGACCAAAGTATTTAATCATGCAGCGGAAGAATAACAGTGAAACATTAGCAAACGTGTCACCATTCCTTATAAAAAAAATGATTGACCACACATGCGATGGCACTGTAGAGCAATGCAAAAAAATGCGTAACGGCGCATTGTTGATCAAAACAAAAGACCAAAAGCAAACGGATAAACTCTTAAAACTAACGGCACTCTCTGACACAAATTCGGACATACCCAAAAAATTTGCAAAAGCAAAAAAACAGTGCATACAATGTGGACAAGAACAGCACACCGAATCTGCCCGACATGGACCAGCCGCACAAATGAAAAAGGACATGGCGTAAATTGTTCATCAAAAAAATACACAAACAACAAAACACTCATCCATGGAGCAAAAAGTGCCCAGTTTTTATAGAAAAACAGGAAATCATAGCCATCCAAACACTACAAGAAACGGATCTGAAGACAGCATACTCCATATATAACGCAAGACACAACAAGGGAGAACATACTTATGCAACAATAACTTCACAGCAGACAAACAATTCCCCAAATAATTCACCCAAGCTAAGCACAGCTTCAACAACCTCCACCCATACTGAAGCACAAGTAAACAGCAAAGCCGACAATAACTTAAGCCAAAAAGATGCAAATGATGACAACAGGGTCCTAATATCTTATTCAGACTTGGATACAATTGTCGACATGAAAACACCTACTTCTAGTTCAAAAATAAATACTCGTAGTAGCCAAGTTACAATACTTCCAAGAAATATTCCTAGCGTGCTAAGCCTAGCACAACTAAAAAAACCAATCAAAATCTTTAAAAAAAAGTTTCCAAACTAAGCCAAAATCTATTCAACTAAATATAAACTCTGACTCTGACATAGATCAGATGATGAGTGAATCATCATAATTATTCTAAGGAAAAAAGATCACTATTAAACATGCCATATCTCTTACTAAATCTAATATTATCTTAATCCAAACCTCTTAATGCAACTATCCATTCTCCAATGGAATATTAAAGGTTACACTAATAATTATAGTGAACTTTTACTAATTTATTGCTGAGACACCTCCACCTCAATCAATTTCATTGCAAGAAACACATATTAGTTCGAATCATAATATACCAATTCCTGTAAATTATAATATTATTAATAATTTAGCAACAAATAGATTCGGAGAGGCGTAGCGCTTTTAATACATAAATCAGTTCAATTCACACAAATAAGCACAAAACACAGAAATTGAAACCATAGCAGCAGAAATAAATTCAAAACAAAAACTTTTAATATTTTCTACAGACATTTCCCCTAACAAATCGTTTACATATAATAGCCTAGAACGTTTGTATAACATTAGGACAATCAGCGCCTGCATTAATTACAGGCGACTTCAACAGTTGGCATAATATCTGGGAGTCTCCACTAAACAATAGTAGAGGCAACACTATAGCTAAATTTATTGAACAGAGACGGTTTATACTACTAAACGATAACTCACCCACACATTACAGCACACACAATACATTTACAAATCTAGATTTAACTTTCTGTTCGCCTCAAATAGCACCACTTGCTGAATGGAACATTTTTAAAGATCTATGTGGGAGTGACCACTTTCCTATCCTCATATCCTTATTCCCAAACCCTAAATTAGAGAACGTATCCAGACCATATTTTAAAATCAAAGAAGCTGACTGGGAACCCTTTTCTAATATGACACACGACATTAGTTCCAAATACCAAACAAGTAACAACATTAATAAAGAATCAGCATTTATAAACAAAATTATTTTAATAAGCGCACACCACACAATTCCACAAACCTCACCCAATAAATTTAACCATAAAGTTCCTTGGTGGAATTCGAATTTGACCCAACTAAGAAAAGATAAAAATAGGACATGGAGAATTTTAAAAAGACTTATTAACAATGAAAACATTTTAAACTAAGAGCAAATGCTCTATTCAGGAGACAATTAAAAATAGCTAAAAAAGAATCGATCCAAAATATCTGCAATGTCCTTTTTAGATGTAACTGTTTGGTTATTGTCAGGGTAGGCAGTGTATGGTTTTAATTGGGTTTAAGCCGCAAAAGCGTCTAATATTTGACCATGTCTTGGCTGTTGGTGTGGATGGTTCTATTGTTGATGTGAGTTTTTGGATCGATTCTTTTTTAGCTATTTTTAATTGTCTCCTGAATAGAGCATTTGCTCTTAGTTTAAAATGTTTTCATTGTTAATAAGTCTTTTTAAAATTCTCCATGTCCTATTTTTATCTTTTCTTAGTTGGGTCAAATTCGAATTCCACCAAGGAACTTTATGGTTAAATTTATTGGGTGAGGTTTGTGGAATTGTGTGGTGTGCGCTTATTAAAATAATTTTGTTTATAAATGCTGATTCTTTATTAATGTTGTTACTTGTTTGGTATTTGGAACTAATGTCGTGTGTCATATTAGAAAAGGGTTCCCAGTCAGCTTCTTTGATTTTAAAATATGGTCTGGATACGTTCTCTAATTTAGGGTTTGGGAATAAGAATATGAGGATAGGAAAGTTGTCACTCCCACATAGATCTTTAAAAATGTTCCATTCAGCAAGTGGTGCTATTTGAGGCGAACAGAAAGTTAAATCTAGATTTGTAAATGTATTGTGTGTGCTGTAATGTGTGGGTGAGTTATCGTTTAGTAGTATAAACCGTCTCTGTTCAATAAATTTAGCTATAGTGTTGCCTCTACTATTGTTTAGTGGAGACTCCCAGATATTATGCCAACTGTTGAAGTCGCCTGTAATTAATGCACGCGTATTGCTAATGTTATACAAACGTTCTAGGCTATTATATGTAAACGATTTGTTAGGGGAAATGTATGTAGAAAATATTAAAAGTTTTTGTTTTGAATTTATTTCTGCTGCTATGGTTTCAATTTCTGTGTTTGTGCTTATTTGTGTGAATTGAATTGATTTATGTATTAAAAGCGCTACGCCTCCGAATCTATTTGTTGCTAAATTATTAATAATATTATAATTTACAGGAATTGGTATATTATGATTAGAATTAATATGTGTTTCTTGCAATGAAATTAATTGAGGTGAATGTCTAGCAATAATTAGTAAAAGTTCACTATAATTATTAGTGTAACCTTTAATATTCCATTGGAGAATGGATAGTTGCATTAAGAGGTTTGATTAAGATAATATTAGATTTAGTAAGAGATATGGCATGTTTAATAGTGAACTTTTTTCCTTAGAATAATTATGATGATTCACTCATCATCTGATCTATGTCAGAGTCAGAGTTTATATTTAGTTGAATAGATTTTGGCTTAGTTTGGAAACTTTTTTTTAAAGATTTTGATTGGTTTTTTAGTTGTGCTAGCTTACGTTTAGGAATATTTCTTGGAAGTATTGTAACTTGGCTACTACGAGTATTTATTTTTGAACTAGAAGTAGGTGTTTTCATGTCGACAATTGTATCCAAGTCTGAATAAGATATTAGGACCCTGTTGTCATCATTTGCATCTTTTTGGCTTAAGTTATTGTCGGCTTTGCTGTTTACTTGTGCTTCAGTATGGGTGGAGGTTGTTGAAGCTGTGCTTAGCTTGGGTGAATTATTTGGGGAATTGTTTGTCTGCTGTGAAGTTATTGTTGCATAAGTATGTTCTCCCTTGTTGTGTCTTGCGTTATATATGGAGTATGCTGTCTTCAGATCCGTTTCTTGTAGTGTTTGGATGGCTATGATTTCCTGTTTTTCTATAAAAACTGGGCACTTTTTGTCCATGGATGAGTGTTTGTTGTTTGTGTATTTTTTTTATGAACAATTTACGCATGTTTTTTCATTTGTGCAACTGTTCATATCGGCAGATTCGGTGTGTTGTTCTTGTCCACATTGTATGCATGTTTTTTTGCTTTTGCAAATTTTTTGGGTATGTCCGAATTTG
The DNA here is from genome assembly GCA_037043435.1 of Drosophila suboccidentalis. Classification (NCBI taxonomy): domain Eukaryota; kingdom Metazoa; phylum Arthropoda; class Insecta; order Diptera; family Drosophilidae; genus Drosophila; species Drosophila suboccidentalis. The sequence continues at coordinate 19,231 of JBAMBK010000688.1, read as the reverse complement.
TGTCAGAGAGTGCCGTTAGTTTTAAGAGTTTATCCGTTTGCTTTTGGTCTTTTGTTTTGATCAACAATGCGCCGTTACGCATTTTTTTGCATTGCTCTACAGTGCCATCGCATGTGTGGTCAATCATTTTTTTTATAAGGAATGGTGACACGTTTGCTAATGTTTCACTGTTATTCTTCCGCTGCATGATTAAATACTTTGGTCCGGGAACATGATCTGGAGGATCGGTTGGTTGACCCATTGTAGGGGATTAGGATTGTTCGTTGCGATTAAACTCTTTATTTTAGCTTGCTTTGTTTTTAAGTTTTTACTTGGGTGAAAAGAGAGTGAGTAACTTTGTTCACAGAAAGAAACTATGCGCTTTCGAGAAAACAGACGTCTGATCACTTCGGCTGTTAGTCGGAGACTGTTATCTTCATATATATGTGTGTGTATGTTGTTATTTAATTATTGTATTATTAGTGAAATGCACTGCTTGCTTGATGGGTCCAACCACCACAGCAAGCGTACTGCAGGGGTGTTTAATGCAGAGCTCCGGTTTCTGCCTCTTGTTGTCTCTCTTTATAGTTTTTTCAAAAAAGGAGTTAAAAAGGGAATAAAAACCTTGTGGCCACCTAGAGGCGGTGGCCAATCGCTCCTCCGGTGGCTCCCTCCTGCGACTTTTTCTAGCCAATATCGAACTCTGTCGGCGGTTGGCTGCTGCAAAATGTATTGCTTGCCGCTATAAAAAGACACAGTATTTAATTATTTCCCACTAACAATTCACCACTAATTCAAAACAAAAAATACTAACCCAACTGCGGTGAGTCTCAATACAAAATTCGTTTGAGCTTCCACTCAAATATCTGCCAAAAATCTGCCGTTCCTTCGATATTTAATAATTTCTTGGACATCCACATTTTGGAAAAGCTTCTTCTTACTCGCGCAATTTTATCAATCAAAGGAAACAGGAGAAAATAAAAAATACCAAAAAGGAAAATTTTCCGGGTGGCAACCCGCCCTCAGCCCTGAAAATTAGCATATACAGATCTACTCCACACTGTTTTTTGCTCCTCACACAATCAGCTATTGTTGTTGAACGCCATTGTGACATTGCGCATTTTCGTTCTGTTTTGCATTGTTGTGTGTGCATAAATAAATGTGCGAAATAAAAAAGATTTCGTAACACCACACCGCCGTGGGGGGGAGGGGAGTTAGGAAATCGTTAGCTTGTGGGATCTGTCGGCGCTAACGTAGGCCATCGCCCACGCCCTGCGATGTCTGGTAAGTTTTTATTGTTGTTGTTGTTTTGTTCTGCTAGCCGCGCACTACTACTTGTACTATTGTTTCAGATCCTTGGAGTGGAAAATGCCCAATGGATTCCCTTGCAACGTCTCCAATTCGTACAGGCTGTTCCCTATGGCCCGCACGACGCGGCATTTCGTGAATTTTCGGCAGAACTTCGCATTGACGTTGCGTCGGAAATCGCTGAGTACGAAGTTGCGTTTGTATAGCTCTTGTCCAGGTGAGTACTGTACGCATCTGGTCTTCAGATTATAACGCTTCTCGGCTGTTTCGTAGGCTTTGTGCAGCGTGTCCTGGAACCGTGCTCGATAAATTTGCTGTTTTTCGGAACGAGCCAAAGGTGCAATTGCGGCATCTTCGAGTGCTCCTAGCTTTCTGGCCACTAGTCGCTGCCATGCAGAAACATATTCTGTCCAAACATCGCGAAGTACGGCGACACTCCAATGCTGCTGTGAATAGCACTGCACAGTGCCGCTCGTCCCAAGTCGTCTGGTCTGCTCCTACGTGTGTACGGATCGCCGCTATCACCGACTGATTCACGCACTCAGATGCATTGGCCTGTGGTGAGTAATATGATGCCTTCACATTGTGAGGAACATAATTGTTCCCCACAAAACATGATTTCGACGACGCCTATGGAAAGCGCCGTTACATGCAGAAAACTGCATAGCAACAGTCCCCCACAAACTTGGTGTCCCAAGAGTCAAGTCAACAGTCCTTACAGTAGCAAGGATCAACAGTCCTTACAGTAGCAAGGATCAATAGTCCTTGCAGTAAAAAGGATCCCTCAGCAATCCTTACAGTATCAAGGATCACCCTTCAGTTCTAGCAGTAGCCAGGATCTCACATCGATCCTGGCTATGTGACAGCAGTGGCTACGTCATCAGTGAGGTCCCCCCCACCAAATCCGAAGGACGACGACCAGGACCTCAGGACGAGCGAGCACAATAACCAGCATTTTTTATATATTTGTACTTAATAACTGAAATTTGAAGAGTCGGCCAGGAGCCGCCAATAAATCCATTAAAACGAATTTATCTGATTTCTTATTTATTCGCAAAACTGCAACTATAAATTCGTTGCACGAACCTTCCATAGTCGACCGAGTTAGCCCGGCCTATAGGATCGTTACAACATGCTTAATGCCATAGTGTTGCATCAACGCTCCGAACTCTGAGGACGTGAAGTGTTTCCCGTTATCGGTGTGGATGACCTCCGGTACTCCAAAATGTACAAAAATGTCCTCTTTCAGGCTCTTCACCGTAGCCAGTGCCGTCGCCTTCGCGATTGCTCTGAGCCAGACGAACTTCGTCATGTGGTCAAGCGCGATGAGGATGTACGCGTTGCCATGCCGTGATCTCGGGTATTTCCCTAAAAAATCGAGATAGAGCTTTTGCATGGGTCGATCAGTGCAGACTTCCTTGCCCATTGGCGGTCGGCATATCTGCGTCGTGTGTTTCGTCTCTTTGCACGTGTTGCAACCCAACACAAACTCTCGGACCTGCACAGTCATCCTTGGCCAGTAATAAAACTGTTTGAGTCTGGCCAGCGTCTTCGCAATGCCTCCATGCATTCGGTTCTCGTCTTCGTGCGCTTGCTGGATGATAGTGCTCGTGAGTGCCTCGGGGATCCACAGCTTCCAATGGAATTCCTGGCTGTCCTCTCGCTCAAACTGGATGCGTTTGAACAGCAAGTCCTCCTCGACACGCAGATCTGGGAAATGCTCCGGGTTCTCCTGCACTACCTTCACTCGGTCCACGTACTCCTCATCCTGAAATGCTGTTGTTTCAAACTCGAGCAAGTTGAGCTCCTCCACATCAAAAAAACGCGACAGCATGTCAGCCACAACGTTGTCCTTGCCTTTGCGATGCTCCACGTTGAAATTAAACGCCTGTAGAGAAAGAGACCAACGTGCCAACCGTCCACTCAGGTCTTTCAGCGTCGTAAGCCACTGAAGACTGGCATGGTCAGTGATGACGGTGAAGGGCACGGCTGCTAGGCATTCTTTCTCGGTAACACTGTAGTTGAGCTGCGCTCCCTTCAGTTTTGCTGAGAAAAATGCTATGGGCCTGTCCCTTCCCTCATCGTCCCTTTGAAAGAGCACTGCTCCTATTCCAAACTGACTGGCATCGCACTGGATATAATAGTGCCGTTTGAAATCTGGATGCACCAGCACGGGTGCGCAGGTAAGTGCTTTCTTCAATGCATGAAATGCTGCTATTGCCTCGTCACTCATAATGAATTTCGTATTTCCTTTCGGGCAATCCGTCAAAGGAGCTGACAGACTGGAGTAGTCACGGATGAAACGCCGATACCATCCAGCCGTGCCCAGGAAACTTCGCAGCTGCCGAACTGTTTTGGGCACCGGGATTTGGTTGATTGCCTCCACTTTTTTCGGATCGGTTCTTAATGCCCCATCTCCAATAACGTACCCAAGATACCGAAGATACCTGAACCCGAATTTTTACTTTCCCAAACCTATGGTGAGGTTCGCGTCTCGCAGTGCCTTTGCTACTTCTCCTAACAACCCTAGATGTTCTTCCCAGGTTCTCGAGATGTTTAGGAGATCATCCAGGTAGACGAACACCTTGCTTCGTAATGATTGAGGGATTACTCGATCCATTAGCCGACATAGACGCTGCGCTGCGTTGCATAGACCAAATGGCATCATGCGGAATTGGTCGAAAGCGGTCGTCCAGGAATTTTGAACGCAGTGTACTCGCGACTTTTCGGCTCCAACTCAATCTGCCAAAACGCATGTTTAAGGTCTACGCTGCTGATGTATACCGTGTCATCTACTCTGCTGAGGATCGACTCTATGTTTTGTAACGGGTAAGCATCTTTTATTGTTAACGCATTTAACTTCCGAGCATCTAAGCATAAACGATTTTTTCCAGGCTTTCGTACGAGCGTCATCCGATTGCTCCAAGGACTCTCACTTGGTTCAATTACGCCGAGTCTCAGCATCTTATCTACTTCGGCAAAAAGTAGTTGCTGTATTGCGGGCGAGACTGGATAAAAGCGCTCCTTGATTGGTACGGCTCCTTCGATCAACTGAATCGTATGCTGCTCCAGGTGAGTTTTGCCTAATCCTGTATTTTCGTACGCTAGAAACTGATTCTTCACTTCTTCCAGTTTTTGCTGCTGTTGCGGATCCAGAATATGAGGTTCAACGGGCTCGCTTTTGGTGATGAATTCGGAGTCCATGTGCTCTATAGATTCTACACCTAGAATCTCTGGTGCGAGCTGGAATTTTCGCCAAAAATTGACTCCCAGATACAGTGGCTGCTGCTCGGACACACATACAACTTGATGTATTTGCTGTCTCCATTGTATCGCATCGACACCTCTATTTTTCCCACGATGGTATGTCTGGTTCCTCCTGCTGCTTGAACTGTCGATGGCGAGTGATTTAATGTTGCTCCTATCTTTTCCAGAAATTCAATGCCGCCTCTGCCGAGCAGACTAACAGAAGCTCCGGTGTCCAACACACCGGCAATTGAATGGCCTTGAATCTCCACGCTTGCGAAAACTCGCTTATCACCTGACGCAGCTGCTTTTATTGCTGCACACGCCAGATTTCGTTCCTGCCGCCTATCCTGGAATCGTGATCTTGCACGCTGTATATACTGTGTGGCCTCACAGAAAATACGCGCTCATGCCTCATCGTATGCTGCTTGACGAACTTCCAAGGAATACCGAATTGAATACTCGCCGTGTGGTATGCTATTTCTATTTTTATTGACTAATATTCTATTAATGCATGCCTCATCTTTTACTCTAGTGCTTACATCTATCATGCTTGGGATAGAGGAAATTAGTTTGTGCCTAAGGGATTGGAGCGCGACTCCTCCGCTTGCGTCTTGCTCCGCCGGTGGTTTCCTTGCTGACATCTGGAGCATTTCGGGAACACCGTTCCGGCCAGACCGCATTTGTAGCAGAAAATCGTACATTCCGTCTACTCACACTCCCAAAACGTATGTCCTGCCTGCGAGCAATTCCAGCAGGTTAGATTGCCGCCGCCTTCACGTGGCCGATATAAAGCCTCCACTGACTGCTCTTCTTCTTCTTCCTTAGCATCCGGCTCTGCTACTGGGACAAACGCTTCCTGGACATGATATCTTTGGTGGCTGCAGAGGCTGTGCTGGTTTAGTCCATCTGTTTGCTAGCCATCGTTCCGCCTCATGACATTCATCCCGCAGCTTCTCCAGGTTTGTGATTGTCATCGGATATATCACCCGCGAAATGCCATCTCTGATATTGATCTTGATTGTTTTTATCAGATCGTGATCTGAGAATGGAGTGGGCAATCTCGAGCGCAGCGATATCATCTCCTGGAGGTAATCGTCGATGCTCTCTCCTGGCCGCTGTTTTCGCTCCCGCAGATCTTGCTCCTGTTCAAAGCTGGACTTGCGACTCTGGAAATGCTGCTCCAAACAATAGCGCAGATTTGGCCAGTCCAAGATTGGGGCGGTGCGGACATGAGTCCAGAACCAGTCCCGTGCTCTGCCCTCTACGAGCGCATGGAAATCCCTGATTACATCTGACCACGGTACGTTGTACACTCGCTGCATGTGCTCGACTCTAAAGATAAATTCTTTTACAGGCATTGATTTGGGACTACCGTCAAACAGGATTCCCCATCGCTGAATTTTAATCGGATCTGCTCGTCGCTGTGTGCCTCCTGATGACCACGCGCCTTGAGCATCTGCTCCTGGTGCATGCATTCCGGATTGCTGCCCGTTGTAACGCTCAGTGTACCCCATCTGGTCCGCCTCCTGCACACGATCGTCATCCCAGTGATTCGGTGGAATCTAGGCTGCCCCAGTGTCCCCAAATAGTGCTGGAGGGGGCAGGGAAAACATTGGTGCTTCTCCTGCTCCAAAAAATGCTGTTGGTGGCGGCACATTGAACGTCGAGGGAATTGTTGGACGTGTCAGAGGAATCGCCTTTGTCTCTTGTGGCGGCGATGGTTTTGATGGCTGTGACGGCTCTGGTGGGGGCTGTTGGCTTGGCTTTACTAACCGTTGGATGTCCATCATGTAGTTGAGCATCTCCCTTCTCAACTCATCCTTGAAAGTGGACAACTCGCTGGACTGCGAACTGCGGTAAGTTTGCTGAGCTTGCAGTAGAGCAACATTAATCGCCGATTTCAATTCGCTTGACAGAGGTATTGTTTTCAAATCCCTGCCTGGCTGTCGAGTCTCGGACGACTGTTCCTGTTCAGTAGAACTCCACTGTTTTGGCACTGTTCCTGTGCTGACTGAACTATCCAGGAGCCCACCTACTGCTCCAAGCTGAAACGTGTCGTGATCCATTTGTGACAGCTCCAGCGATGGTGTATCAACTGGTATGTCTAATTTCCCGGACTGAGAACGAGTCACTGGGCCGAAAATCTCCTCTCCTCTATTTCGGAAATACTCCAAACCCCTGCTCAGCCTTCTTTCCGTCTTTTTCTTCTCCCCCGAACTGTGAGACATTGCTTCCCTGCGAGTCACAACTATCAAGCCTGTTTTGTAAGAGACCCTGAGCTATTCTATTTCTCTTCGGTGAAGAAGTGCTCTTACCATCTAGTTAGTTTATAATTTAATTCTTATATTTACTGTTATTTATTAAATTATTATGTTATTATTTTATTTTTTATCGTTATTATCTATTAAGTAGCTTACGAATTTGATTTTATAATTTATGCTGTAACTAAACTACTATAATCTTAGCCAAATTATTATTATTATAATTTGAATTAAGATTACAATAATTTAATTGTCGTAAGATATGTTTTATTATTTTATTTTAAATATTAATGAATTTTTACGCGACAAATATTAACCCAAGGCAGCATACAATTGTATAAATTAACATAAATAGACCTAAGTACCTGTATTACATATATTACATATAAATACAAATACTCACAAATATTCACATTAACACCAAGCATACACTGTTGTTCTTTTTTTAATATTCTAGCCTGTAATTCGTTCGTTTTATTTTTATTGTTGTATCCAAAAATCTGTATACCCAGCAAGCCAAATTCAGAGGGCTCGAAATTATGTGTCCGAAAAGAGCCGAGTTTAAGAGCGTTTTTGGAGTAAACACATAATTTTGAGGGTTTTCGGAGCACATTCAGTGCTTTCTAAGCATGGGCTCATAAAAAGCACTATTGTCTGAGTATTTTCGGAGTGGATGTAGGCAGGTAATCGAAAATAACGGTGCTGAACATAACGGGATGCAGAATCATGCAATATGCAAGATTACAGTCAATTCACGCATTCATTCAGTTGTGCAATAAAAAGTAAAAGACAGAGACGTGTTTGCAAAATAGTATTTAATTATGTGTAAGTTTTAATTTAAAAATGTAAATTTGAAGTCCAGCCTTCATTCTTAATGAAGATATTTATGTTTAAGTTTCTACTTTATTCTCATTTTGTTAATTCTTAAGTAAAATATAAATATAATATAAAAATATTAAAATTAATTTCGTCTTAGTTTCTTATTTGAACCTTAATATGCATTTGAAAAGAACCTTTCAGGAGGCACTTTAAAGTGCCTAGAAAAGTAACTTTTATGTGTCTTTTCTGAGGTTTTTATATCCCAGCAAGCCAAATTCAGAGGGCTCGAAATTATGTGTCCGAAAAGAGCCGAGTTTAAGAGCGTTTTTGGAGTAAACACATAATTTTGAGGGTTTTCGGAGCACATTCAGTGCTTTCTAAGCATGGGCTCATAAAAAGCACTATTGTCTGAGTATTTTCGGAGTGGATGTAGGCAGGTAATCGAAAATAACGGTGCTGAACATAACGGGATGCAGAATCATGCAATATGCAAGATTACAGTCAATTCACGCATTCATTCAGTTGTGCAATAAAAAGTAAAAGACAGAGACGTGTTTGCAAAATAGTATTTAATTATGTGTAAGTTTTAATTTAAAAATGTAAATTTGAAGTCCAGCCTTCATTCTTAATGAAGATATTTATGTTTAAGTTTCTACTTTATTCTCATTTTGTTAATTCTTAAGTAAAATATAAATATAATATAAAAATATTAAAATTAATTTCGTCTTAGTTTCTTATTTGAACCTTAATATGCATTTGAAAAGAACCTTTCAGGAGGCACTTCAAAGTGCCTAGAAAAGTAACTTTTATGTGTCTTTTCTGAGGTTTTTATATCCCAGCAAGCCAAATTCAGAGGGCTCGAAATTATGTGTCCGAAAAGAGCCGAGTTTAAGAGCGTTTTTGGAGTAAACACATAATTTTGAGGGTTTTCGGAGCACATTCAGTGCTTTCTAAGCATGGGCTCATAAAAAGCACTATTGTCTGAGTATTTTCGGAGTGGATGTAGGCAGGTAATCGAAAATAACGGTGCTGAACATAACGGGATGCAGAATCATGCAATATGCAAGATTACAGTCAATTCACGCATTCATTCAGTTGTGCAATAAAAAGTAAAAGACAGAGACGTGTTTGCAAAATAGTATTTAATTATGTGTATATATTTACAAGTTTATATAAGTTTTAATTTAAAAATGTAAATTTGAAGTCCAGCCTTCATTCTTAATGAAGATATTTATGTTTAAGTTTCTACTTTATTCTCATTTTGTTAATTCTTAAGTAAAATATAAATATAATATAAAAATATTAAAATTAATTTCGTCTTAGTTTCTTATTTGAACCTTAATATGCATTTGAAAAGAACCTTTCAGGAGGCACTTCAAAGTGCCTAGAAAAGTAACTTTTATGTGTCTTTTCTGAGGTTTTTATATGCTTCATTGAGAGGGTGAAAGCACTTATATCTGTGTCAGAAAAGAGTCAGATTAGACTCAGAAATCTTCCACATTAAGTGCGACCGTTTTCATAGAAAAAAACGCTCATTCCGGACTCTTTTTTGGGCACATTATGACGGTGAATGCTCATAAAAAAGTATCAGAAAAGTGTCAGAAAACGCACATATTGCTTGCTGGGTATGCTTCATTGAGAGGGTGAAAGCACTTATATCTGTGTCAGAAAAGAGTCAGATTAGACTCAGAAATCTTCCACATTAAGTGCGACCGTTTTCATAGAAAAAAACGCTCATTCCGGACTCTTTTTTGGGCACATTATGACGGTGAATGCTCATAAAAAAGTATCAGAAAAGTGTCAGAAAACGCACATATTGCTTGCTGGGTATTTTATATTTTCAGACACACATACATAAAGACGGGGGCGAAATGAAACTAACACGCTGTGAGGAAAAATATTTGTTCCCCACAGCATTTCGAGTGAACTACGCCTATGGGCTGCACACCGCGGTGCACCGTTAACCTAACATAAGACTGGTGAGCGCTGCGCCGCTGACCGGCCAGTTGAGCGCAGGCACCGTTAACTTGACGAGCAGTGAGCGAGCATCGTTGAGTGAGCAGTAGTGAGCGCATGTGCCGTTAGTCCTACGGCTTGGGCCTATAAAAGCTGACTCGCGAGTTGAGTATCGCGCCGGCACTCGTTGTGCTAACACTATCAGGTCATCAGTCCTTGCTCTCGCAGGACATTCAACAATCCTTGCTGTCGCAGGATCAGGTCATCAGTCCTTGCTCTCGCAGGACATTCAACAATCAACAAACAAGCCTATAAAAGCTGACTCGCGAGTTGAGTATCGCGCCGGCACTCGTTGTGCTAACACTATCAGGTCATCAGTCCTTGCTCTCGCAGGACATTCAACAATCCTTGCTGTCGCAGGATCAGGTCATCAGTCCTTGCTCTCGCAGGACATTCAACAATCAACAAACAAGCCTATAAAAGCTGACTCGCGAGTTGAGTATCGCGCCGGCACTCGTTGTGTAAACACTATCAGGTCATCAGTCATTGCTCTCGCAGGACATTCAACAATCCTTGCTGTCGCAGGATCAGGTCATCAGGCCTTGCTCTCGCAGGACATTCAACAATCAACAAACAAGCCTATAAAAGCTGACTCGCGAGTTGAGTATCGCGCCGGCACTCGTTGTGTAAACACTATCAGGTCATCAGTCCTTGCTCTCGCAGGACATTCAACAATCCTTGCTGTCGCAGGATCAGGTCATCAGTCCTTGCTTTCGCAGGACATTCAACAATCCTTGCTGTCGCACGATCAGGTCATCAGTCCTTGCTATCACAGGACATTCAACAATCCTTGCTGTCGCAGGATCAAGTCAGCAGTCCTTGCTCTCGTAGGACATCCGGCGATCCTTGCTGTCGCAGGATCAAGTCAACAGTCCTTGCTCTCGTAGGACATCCGGCGATCCTTGCTGACGCAGGATCAAGTCAACAGTCCTTGCTCTCGCAGGACATTCAACAATCCTTGCTGTCGCAGGATCAGGTCATCAGTCCTTGCTATCACAGGACATTCAACAATCCTTGCTGTCGCAGGATCAAGTCAGCAGTCCTTGCTTTCGCAGGACCTCCAGCGATCCTTGCTGTCGCAGGATCAAGTCAGCAATCCTTGCTCTCGTAGGACATCCGGCGATCCTTGCTGTCGCAGGATCAAGTCAACAGTCCTTGCTCTCGCAGGACATCCAGCAGTCCTTGCTGTCGCAGGACACCCAGCAATCCTTGCAGTCGCAGGATACCCAGCAGCCCTCGCAGTCGCAGGACAGTCACCAACCCTTGTTGATCAGGGTCAGCCATCAGTCCTTGCTTTCGCAGGATCAAGCCGTTAGTCCTTGCTGTCGCAGGATATTCAACAACCCTTGTTGATCAATGTCAGTCATCAATCCTTGCTGTCGCAGGATCTGGTCGTCAGCCCGATCGAGAGACGAGAGAAGTCCGTGGAAACACCCGACTGGGAGGATCGACTTGCCCGCCCAGAGAAGGATTCCGAAGGACGACGACGAGGACGATCAAGGACGAGGGACGCGGAAACCAGAAACAACCCAGTTACTAATTATATTATAACTAAAGTTAAAGAGTCGGCCAGGAGACGCACAATAAAACCATTGAAATTGAATTCTTTCTGAGTTGTCATTTATTCGCAAGGACTGCAACTATAAATTCGTTGCACGAACCTACAGAGTCGACCGAGTTAGCCCGGCGTAAAGGATCGTTACAACTGGCGCCCAACTTGCAGGGTTTTGCGAATAAATATAACAAAGAGTTTCAAAATTGTGAGGACTTGGATATACAACCTGAAGAGGGAGGAGCTGCTACAATATGGTAGCGAATTTAAAATTGAGCTCACGGGCACAGTGGGCGCCATGCGAAAGGAGTTTGGCGAGTGGGTCGAAGCCAACGAAGAACACGCTCCCCACGCCGAACGACTAGACGCATTGACCAGGAAGCACGGAAGAAATTCTCCATTCAGGACACCCGTCATTCAGATAGAAAACTTAGACGTAAATAGGACGACGGCGGCGGAATCCAGTCCGGGACTATGCAGCGGTGGCCAAATAAGTCTCGCGAGTGGAGTTTCAAGTTTGACAGGAGCTCGAAGCCACTGGAATTCCTGGAACAGGTGGAATGGTCGGCCGAAACATATGGGCTGGACCTAAACCTAGTACCACGAGCAATGCCAGAGCTTCTGAAGGGCACAGCCCTGAAATGGTACATAGCAAACAACGAGCACTGGAGGACGTGGGCATCTTTCGTGGCCAGTTTCCAGGAATTCTTTCTACCTCGGGACTATTTTTCGAAGCTGTTGGAGGAAGTGTCCAGACGGAAGCAGGGCATCGACGAGCCATTTAAGCGATATATGGTTGAGATGCAAACCTTGATGCGGCCTCTCCGATATTCTAAGGAGCGCGAACGGGAGCAGATTTCCAGCTGTAGTCTCCCGGTTTTCCGAGCGTTTGCCAGGCCGTATCAAAATGGCAGCCTCATCGAGCTAATGCAGCTGGCCGAGGAATTTGAAGAATTGGAACGGGACAGAGAAAGGCTCCGTCAACACACTCGTCAAAACCGTTCCCGGTTAATGGTTAATGGCAATTGAGGACAATTGAGGACGAGCGGATGCCGATAGAAGCAGCTCCACAAAACTAGTCGGCGCTTTAAGGGACGAGGGCCACCGCCTGTCAGCTACAGTTCAAATCGGCAACAGTTCCTACAACGCTACAATCGACACTGGAGCAACGAGCAGTTTTTTTAGCGACGAATTAGCGGTGACGTTGGTCGAGGAAGGATTTGAACTGGGAGCGACACGCAGCGGATGGACGGTCCAGCAGAGTGACGGAGCAAGTGGAGGTGCAGATCAGACTTGGAAACAGGCAAGTGGATCTGGCATTACTCGTACTACCGGGAGTCATCGACGAATTGGTGCTGGGATGGGATTTCCCGTCCACCATGGGAACCACTCTCGAGTGTGCCGGTATACAGGTACGAGTTCCGGCTCGTCGGCGGCGCAACAATGGACAAGAAGAGAGACTCTCGGTAGTCAATACACTGCACACTGGACGGAAAGCCCGATTTTTTGGCATAAAGTCTAATCCTTAAGGCCCTATTCTCCTTCAGATTGCTGTTTTTGGACCTTTTTTAAAAAAAATTCTCATTTGAAAACGCAATAAGATATTTGAATTTTGTTGTTTTTATTGAATTAGTAATTAATGAAAGAAAATAAAAAAATTTTTTTTGCCTCGACACGAGGGGTGTTCAAAAAGAAATGAGACTTCAAAGTTGGTGGTGCAAAAAAAAGGTGTCGTCACGGCGGCCACGATTCCGGGTCTCCGGAGCGTCTGAAAAAAAAACAAAATATAGGGTTATGATCAGCATAGATGTAATTCTGGCCCGTAGTAAAATAAAAATTTTGCGATTTTTTTTGACAAAATGGCGGCACTTGAAATTGAAAAATCGAATTTGGACCCATTTTTTTGTAGTTTAGTGTAAAAAAAAAATAGTAAAAAAAAATCGCAACATTTTTATTTTACTACGGGCCAGAATGGTGACAATTCTACGTCGATTAAACTTTGTTTCATCCAAATCGGTTCAGTAGAACTGGCGGAATCGTGGCCGCCAGCTCGAAAAACGTGGTTTCGAGATAAACGCGTTCAAAGTTTAAAGTTTATTTTTCGAAAAAAAAAAAAAAAGCAAAAATAATGGAATGCAGTTTTAAAGAGGCATCAATTGTGCGTCGATCGCACTTTGTTTCATCAAAATCGGTTGGGTAGATCCTGAGAAAAGTTGACTCATAGGTCAAAAACGTGGGTTGGGAAAAAAGCAAAAAAAAATGTTTTTCATAAAAACCAGTTTTATTGACTTTTAAGTAATTTTTTTGTACAAAACTGAAAGGAAATGAAAAATGCTAGTACGCAGCTTGAAAATTATGACAATTCTACGTCGATTGCACTTTATTTTATCAAAATCGGTTCAGTAGAACCGGAGAAAAGAGGCTTGATAGTTGGAAAGACGCGATTTGGACAAAACAAAACTCACTCTTTTATGAAAGAAAAAAACTGTTTTTGGAATACGTAGGCTGCTATATATATTTCTGGCCTAGGCAACAATAAGTGTTGCCAGGTGCAATCTGATATTTCCATTGGAAAGGTTGACATTTTTTAGCATAACATCACTCAGAACGTGTTGTCATTTAATCGTGAATTGTTAAACTTACAGAGCTTTGAACAATTCAATTCCGTTAAAAAAATGGAATTAACACGTGAGCATTTTCGTGCGATCATTTTTCACAACTTTCGACGTGGATTATCCAGACAAGAGTGCATCGATGAACTTAAGTCTTTGTATGGCGATCAAGCACCATCCTATAGCACCGTGAAAAACTGGTATAACGAATTTAATCGTGGTCGCAGTTCGCTCAACGACGAATTCCGTGAATGTCGTCCAAAAACGTCCGTTGTGCCAGAGAACATTGATGCCGTGCGTGAACTAATAATGCAAGATCGTCATGTGACATACCGGGAGATAGAGGCATCCTTGGGCATTTCTCCCACCAGCATACATTCGATATTACATAAACACCTGACCGTAAAAAAGGTTTGTTGTCGTTGGATCCCGCACAATTTGACAATCGCTCAAAAAAGGCTCGTGTCGATTGGTGCAAAGAAATGTTGAAAAAATACGATCGCGGTGCTTCAAAAGATGTTCATAAGATCGTCATAGGTGACGAATCTTGGATCTATGCGTATGAGCCCGAAACAAAACAACAATCGACCGTGTGGGTCTTCGAAGACGAGCCAAATCCAACGAAAGTTGTTCGTGGAAGAAGCACTTCGAAGCAAATGGTCGCCTGTTTCTTCGGCAAAACTGGTCATGTGGCGACTGTTCCGCTTGAGCAACGAAGGACGGTCAATTCTGAGTGGTACACCACAATTTGTTTGCCTGAAGTCTTCGGAGAAATTCGAAAAACAAACAAGAGAAGACGAATCATTCTTCACCATGACAACGCGAGCTCTCACACATCGGCTCAAACCAGCGCCTTTTTGACCGGCCAAAACGTCGAATTGATGGGTCATCCGCCGTACAGCCCTGACTTGGCACCCAATGACTTCTTTTTATTCCCGCACATCAAGAAAAAAATGCGTGGTCAACGATTTTCGTGCCCAGAAGATGCTGTTGAAGCGTTCAAAAACCATGTTTTGGAGGTGTCTCAATCGGAGTGGAAAAAGTGCTTCGACAATTGGTTTGAGCGCATGCAAAAGTGTATAAATCAGGCTGGAGAATACTTTGAAAAACAATAAAACAATTTTTGATGATAAATATTCGCATTTTCATTATTAGGCCAGAAATATATATAGCAGCCCTCGTACTTACCCAAATTATTCAGCGATGCCAGGTCCATATAAACCACCTTCTTCTTCTTCAAAAAAGCTTTGATCTGTGGCTCTTTGAGCTCTGCGAGCAATTCTGCCCTCCTTTGATGCATCCACAGCGTAAGCTTCCGAGCGGTTGAGGCGAAGTTCATCACGTGATAACGCAAAATTGTAGGCTTGGTTTCCAATGGCGATTCCCATCAAACTCATAATTTTGAGTATTGGCTGAAAACCATCGTTGAAAATGGCGGTTGCCATGTAATTTGCGATCTCCACTGTCCGCGCTCCAGCGTGCATATGTTTTGGTGCAAAGGTCCAGGCGATACTGTTGAAACCTTCATTGCTGTTTTGAGTCTCAGACCCGAGGCATCTACTCAACAACTCGTCCGATGACAGCGCTTCGTAGACGGGTTTTATCGCTTCGGCGACCTTTGGGTTGAGCGGATCGTAATTATGTTTAAAGTCATCCACGTTACCCTGCGCCACGGCCTTTTGATACGTGCACCAGCTTGACTCACCGGTCGGGCAATTTTGGTGTTGGGGATTTTCGTCGGTAGATACTTTGTGAAAATACGTAGCCCAAACCGCCTTCTTCATCTCTTCTAGGGATTTCGGATGACGGCGAATCGCCAAACCGTAGTAGGTCGTCAGTTCACTTATAAGCTTATCTGTCAGCTTTCCAGCGCCCTTGCCACCTATACCTTTGTTCTCCTTTTTGACTTTGCGCAGCCTGGACCCCATTCTTTTTTGAACGTGGCCAACGCATTCTTTTTTTACCACAGTGGGGTCGCCATCGTAGGGGTCTTCGGTGAGAATTGCTTTGAAAGTTTTAGAATCGCCGTCGCCGATATAATTTTCATACTTGACGCCGTGTTTTTCCATTGATCTTGCAAACATCTCCTTAACCGCATCGACTTCCATTTTTCCTGCGCTGCCGTCATGATTTTTACAGCATTCCTCTTCGTGCAACTCCTTCCAAGCTTCGAAACCCTCTGGATCGATATATTGCTGGGATTCCCAATATTTGCAGCTATTGCAAATAGCACACTTGACCACAGAGTCAACAACTTTTTTGGTGTACTTGCCGATCAATGTCGTTATACCATAGAAAGATGCGAAGCCGCGTTTTTTCCACGTGCCATCGCCCGACACAGTCAATAGCGTTGGATCGCACCCTTCATTTTCTTCCATGGTGGCTTCTTTTTCTTCACGAACGGCCTTGGAAATAACGAAATTATAAACGGCCTCTGCAGCTGAATGCAAATTTTGAAGGCTGCTGTAGAACAAATTGTTGCTCAGACCTACTCCTATGTCCATAATGCCACAAAACATATCTATGCCTTTGGGACCAATGCCCAAAAGTCTCATGGCAACAACCAAGCGGCGATTTATTTCATACGATTTGCCGGCGAAACGTGATGAAGGAATAAGTCTGGTTGGGCAAGCGCAGTTCACAGCGATTTTGAATGCAACTCCATTCGGCGATGCTTTTTTGAATTCGACTTTTTCGTTGCATGTGGCACAAATGACGAAAGTAGCAAGTGTTGTGAATACTGAATAGAAGTCCAAGATGCAATTCTCCAAATTGTTTTCGATGACAATATCCTCCGTGGGATTATTTTTGAATTTTTTGGCTGAAGTACTCGCAAACTCAGTGTCCTCTTCTCTATTAAATTTATTTCCACGAAATTTGCGTTTTTTATTTCGACCGGCGCGAACATAGTTCACTTTGTTTACGGGTTTTTGACGTGTTTTATTACTTTTTTTATCCATTTTACCGCACAAAAATAAATTTTTTTCAAAACTGTACTGTAGCAAAAATGTGTATTCATATGTTTCTGCAAATGTGTATTCAAACCTGTTTTTGCCTGTGCATTAACTATTCAACGGAATTCGGTGGTTAATTGATGCCGTTGCGTTCAAAAACTAATCAACATAAAAACTACTCATTTTAGCGAAGACATGACCCCACAAAAATGGCCATATCTTCTAAAGTATTTTGAATTTCAAAAAACCCTTTTAGGGTTATATTCTTAAATGTCCAAGCTATAAAAAAATGCAAAAAAAAAAAGTCGAAAAAAATTTTTTGCTGAAAGAGAATAGGGCCTTAAGGTAGAGAGTTGAAACTTAGTACAGTTCTTAGTAATAGTGTGTGTAGTAACTGTTTAAAATTTGAAACAGATCGGGCCACGCCCACTCAAGCCGCCCCTATAAGAAAGAGTTGTGAAGTAGTAATTTTTTAATTTTAAGCTCTCAGATTTCATTTTTAATGAACTGCTTCTCAAAATTTATCACAAAATAATATTTAAATTAATTTTACTATAATATATGAACATAAAAAAAAAAAAAAATCCAAAAAAATTTTAAATTATTCGTTATTATAAGTCTGCAACATCTAATGAGTATGAAAAACATTTAATAAGTATTAATACCCTAGATGGGGACATGCCATTTTACTTTGCAAATGTTTGGCATTTTGGCAAATATTTTCGCACGTAATTGTGAAAACTTTTGGCTTTTTGATTAATTTTGGCTCTCGTGTTTATGTCATCATCATCCAATCCGACTTGACCGAAAATCCACTCAGATATTGCCTCTTCTGTCCTCTTGTTGCTCCATGCTTCGAGCAACTGAAAATTGCTGAAGACAAAAGTAGCTGCAATACATTCAATATTCCGGAAAACGCGCAAATTTGCGCAATGATAATTATTATTATCTTAAACTGTATATTTTCATTCAAAACGAGACATTTTTACTTTTTGGCACAGATTGGCAGGGAACTAGTTCTACTCCACAATTCACGAACACTGGGTTAAACTTTTCAACATAAATCGGTTTAACAACACAAGACACATAAGCAAGAAAAAACACATATTACACAATTTTTACTTGGGATTAATATTAAACATACCTTGCTCTTCATTATAAATTTTAAATATAATTAAAAAATAACTACTGTTCAAAATTACACAGCTTAAAACTTTTAAGAACTTTCGCACGTGGCAAATGTAAACAAAGCGCTGATATAATGTTAGACTTTGACGCCCTGGTACAACACCAGGGTCGCAACTCTACTTGTTTAATTTATCGACTAATATAGGCAATTTACACTGAGACCCGTATGAGGCCGTAACGAAAAAAAGCCGGTATATGGCCCGTAAGTAGGCCTTTACCATACAAAATTTGACAGTTAGGTTCAAATATAAAGGCTCTACGGCGTGCCGGTATTTGATACCGGCGTCATTACCGGCCTACTTTTGATCAAATAGGTGGCAACTCTGGCTAAAATTGATAAGAAATCGATTTACCACCACAAAAAGTCTGAGGGCTCGAATTTTAAAAATGAGCTCTATATGCAGAAATGCTCAACGAAAACCATTAAACATATGTAACTCCGGACATATTAAAATAAGGCAATAGAATTAAAAAAGATAAATTGATATTCTTTGTCCCCCCTCATTCAAAATATCCACCAGGATCCCTTATGCAGATTTTAAAATTCTGATTGGTTTATTTGTGATAAGTGATATTTGTTTTCTATACAAAAAAATACATTAAACGCAACATAATTAGGGGCGACTTCAAAACGGCAAAGGAAATGTTGGTCACAAGCTTCTATGGGTCGTTCCTATAAAGCATCATTGAACCAATTTAGCACCACCTTAAATCACTTTCAAGCCGCCAATGTCCGGCTAATGCTTTGGTTTACTTGCACGAGCATCATTGTCTTTGCGGCACTAATTTTTCCATCCATTTCATGAATTTTTCTATTTTTTTGGTTTAATTTATAATAGAAGCAATTTCACAATTTGACACATCGACGTCAAAATATCGGTTTTTTTTACCGGCCTACCAGTGTAAACGACTTTCGCCGTAAGCTAAGGCTTTTTGCTTACCGGTCTCAGTGTAAATTGCCTATTAAGTGTGTTTGGAATATCTATTTTCAATATATAAAATCAAAATCACAAAAGCTTTTTATGACTTTTTGGACTTTATGCCAAAAAATCGGGCTTTCCGTCCAGTGTGCACTGGAACAAAAATCACAAGAACAAGGAACACAGGGAAGAACGATTCAGGAACAATTAACACAGGAGCCAGGATCACGTGAACACGAAACACGGCAGCAGGAAACACAAGAACAAAGAATACAGGAGCAGGCAACAACAGGAGAACAAAATGAGGCAAAGGAAGAAGAACTCACGGATAACGGCGAGACGAGTTGTGAACCCTTACATTCGGATACGGCGT
>JBAMBK010000686.1:0-158097 GCA_037043435.1 Drosophila suboccidentalis | reverse complement strand
AAGTGCCTGCTACCCCCTCCACCCCACCACTTTACGCCCTCAGTGAAATAAACAACAACAACAATAGCAACAGAAACAACAACAACAGCGAGAATAAGAGAGAAGAGAAATTTAGCTTGTTGTTGTTGCTGTTACCAAATGACTTGCCATGGCAGTTGTTGGTTGGCATTTTTGATGAGTTAGCTGCACGTAGCCCCTCCTCTTTCCTTCACCCTCCCTCACTCCATGCTGCCCCCTCTTGTTGCCTGCACAGGTAGCTTGAGCAACACCAGGACTTTATTAAAATTATATATTTGCATGTTTGTTGCAATTTGAGTGAGGCACGAAGTCAGCAAACGTTGACTGCAAAAATGGCAATTGCATATGAATTTATAAATATGAAACGCAATTTTGTCAACTTGCAACTTGCAACTTGCAACTTGGTACTTGGTACTTGCAACTTGCCACTCGCATCTTGCCGCTGCCAACTTTTCACTTCATGTTGAAGTTTTCTTCGATTTGTCGAGAAATAGGAAAAAAAAAACTCTTTCTGAGTCCCATTAACAAAGAACGACCATTGCCCACAGTCAGCATAAGATTTGCAATTCAGCTCAAGAAATCTCAGAAACGAATTCATTGTAATTTATGGATTTGATAAAATATTTGTTTCATTAATTCTTTACGTATTCTTTTGCTATTTATATATAATTCTGAAATATAAAATGAAAAAATGCAGAATGTTTTCATAATTTGATAAACAAAGTTCATATATTTTACATTGAATTTTAAAATTCTGCACTATTTTTCATTAAGATAAAATTGCTGAAACTTTTTTTAAGTTACATAATATAAATATTTTAGCCCTCTAGGTCATACAGTTTTGGAAATACAATGATCAGTCAATATGTCATTAAGTCAGTCAGTCAGGACAAAAAGTTTTATTTATATAGATAGAGGGTATTATCCATACAAAACTAATAACAAACTAAATATAATTTAAGTAATTTAAGTAAGTAAGTTAAAATATTTAAAAGTGAGATATTTAATATATTGAGATAAATATGAGTACAAAACATTGAATTACATATGAAATACTTGGCGGCACTTGAAGGACTTCAAAATTTGATGTCATATTTCTTTTACCATACAAAATCTTTTCATATTTAATTATTAGTGGTTACTTTGTTTGAAATGTTTTTATTTTTTATTTCATTCAATTAGTCAGATTTACATATAATAATTAATATAATATTCTAACAATGGCCGTGTTCACCAGAACTAATCAATCGTAATCATGTACCACAAATCAAACAATTTTTGATGGGCTTCTGGTGAACGCTTTGATGAAATTTTAAGGCAAAATCGAAGTTGTCATTTCTTTTTTTGTCAAAGTTTTTAATATTTATTTATTCAAAACAATGAACACAGCAAAAGGCCAAATTTAAAATAATAGATGGTTGCATTAATCAATAATTAAGTCAAAATTGTATGCGCATTTAATATTTTATATAAGAAAGTTTAAAGCACTTTTCCTAGCCATATTCCTTAAAAATAATAAGATTCCAACGTCTTCTTTGCATTTTTTTTAAGAAAACCAAATTAATAATCATAAAGAGGTTTCCTTATTAATTTTTCCCCATTTATTTACAAATCTAGTGTTGTTTTGTTGTTGATGAATTTTCAGTCATTTAAATTTTTAAGTCATGATTGCTCCTCACTGTCGTTCACCAGAATAATCATACAAATTTCATCGATATTCTGTTGTCGATTTGTTCTGGTGATGATTTCTTAATAAACTATTTTGCGAAATAATGATAACGTTCTGCAATTTCAATTCAAAGTCTCTTGTGTGTAGGGCTTGTGCACTTTCAGGCCTGTCTTCAAGTGGTTGCAGGTTCAGGCGTGCACAAAGCCGTGCCACAAATAAGCCGAGCATAAAATGCCCGTGTACATAGCACTGGAGAGACACAGGTAAGCAGATCCTGCCAAGGAAAGGATAAATGTTGCCCGGGCTGAAATGTAATGTGGTGTGTGGTAAATTAAATTGAAAGGCATTGCAGCAAATACGAGCATAATATTTGCGCCTTGTTAGTTTGTCGACGCTTCGCTGGCTCTGAATGATGAGAACGATGCCTCGACTGTAGGGCAGGGGTGAGAGGGTTGCCGGAGTGATGTGAAGGGCTTGATGTTGAAACATTTAATGACATTTAACAGGCGGCAGGCATAATTAAAATTCTAAATAAATATAATGAAATACAGGAAACTCCTAAGAGTGCTCTACATTTGCCGGAGTAAAGTTGCCCGGAAACTACCAGATCCCCTTGGAGGGGGAAGGGGGGAGGAGCAATAGCAATTCCCCTTCTACATTTAGAGCTGCGAATCCCGACTGCGGCGACTGCCAGAATCACGCTTAAGCTCACGATTTATGTGAGATTCTTTAAGCGAAATCCAAGTCAATTAGTTTCCTAATTCGTTTTGCGAAAAGGAATTTATCGATTTTATCTGCAGACGTGCAGAAAGTAGTTAAGAGCAGTTTTTCCGAACGACTTTCATCGTATTCCTTATACTGTGTAAGTGCTGATAATGATGCTGCTGTTATGTGTATATGTGGGTGTGTGAATGCTCACAACAATGGGAAAAACTGTGCGTTTTATGTACGACTCGCTCTGTGGGAAGCGTGAGGCAATAAACAAGCCACATTGCTCATACGCCATGTGAACGCAGGCGAACGTTTTAGTTCAGTTCATAGAAAGCGACAGCAAATTAAATTTGTTTGTTTGATTTCAATTGTTTTGCCAGTCATTTTAAATGCCCAAATAAACAGACTTAACTCAATTCGTATATTTATATACATGTAGTGTACAAACATTTAACAATCTAATGAACTTGCAAAGTATTTGAAATATCTTGTAAGTGCTCAATTAAGATGAATATTCCCTATTGACAGCTTTTGCGAGACTTGGTAGCTTATTATATTATAATTTAAAAATGCAACAGTTTATTAAAAAGACTGTTTATTAAATAAAGACAGAAATAAACGCAGAATGATAAAGTAGAACTATTTATACGGCAGATGAATACTTCTTATCTTACAGCGTTCTTGAAAATTAAATCCTTTCTACAAAAATTACCTTTCTACTGCGAAATTATCTTAAAGAAAATTTTCATCAAAGGTCACTTAGGTCTTAAGAAATATAATTGTGCAAAGAAACTTTTTCTTAACAGAAAATATAAGATGCCTTCTATATTGGATTGATAGAGAAACTTATAGATTTAATAATATTGGATTAATAATATTGAAAAATATTATTGGAAAAAAAATAATTGAAATAAAACACAAATAAATTTTTTCGTCACACAAAAAAATACAAAATAAATCATAACAATATTGTATAATTGGGAATTTATCAAATTTATCAAATAAATTCGTACAAAATAAAAAGCCAAAAATAATTATAAATAATCAAGAGACAGCTGGTTTTTTTTTTTTTTTTAAATGTACAAGTTATGAATTTTATCCCTTGTCAAGTAAATTATTTGACTAACTGCAGTTCATTCCAAGAAATACATTTGAAGGCCTCATTCAATGTGGAAATGTGCTTATCCGATAGGACAACTATGGTATGAAACAAACATAAATCGTTTTAAAATTAAAAACTTTCGTTATTACTTTGACTTGTGTTTACATTACATTTGCAGAGGCAGTTGGGGCTGGTACATTGGAGGCCTGGTGCCAAGAGCTGTCGATCGGCGGACGACTCATTTCGAAGCCAGCGAGATGAAGAAGGCGTCTTAAAGAATTTTTAATTGCTTCAAAAACAAGTTGAATGCTGTTTTATTTATATTTCCGGCGACCGCCGAGGCGACGCCATAGACAAATTCCATTAAACTTTTGGCTTCTAAACTGTGTCAAAGTTGGGCGCAGGCAGAAGAGGGGAGTGGGGAGTGGGGGCTTGAGGGCACAAGGCTTCTTGGTCCGATGGCTAAGGATAATTCAGTGGCGGCAGCCGCCAGAGAGACGAGCTCAAAACTTTTGCGTAAAGTAAACTCAACTGAATGAAATGAAAATGCCACAGAGGCAACCAAAAGCCCCTATGGGAGAGAGGCACCAATAGAGAAGGGGAGACAGAGAGAGAGAGAGAGAGAGACACAGATAAAGAAAGAGAAAGAAAGAACAGCGCTTGGTGAGCAATCAATTTCTGTTGACGTTGACAACAAGGCAAAAGTCCGGCAAAAGTTAAGGCCGAAAGACAAGACGGGGACTGGATTTGGGTGCTCGGGTGGGAAGGGGGGGGGCAACAAATCAAAGTCGAAGCCACTTTTTAAGACGCCTGTCGAATTGTTCTGGGGCGGTAAGGACACGCCTCCTTTAGCTGCGTAGACACCTTAAGACGGCGGCTGCTGCGGTTGAAGTGTATTTAAAAGTTTGATTAGTTTTTAATGTTTGTGAGGCAAGTTCTTAAGTTGCTCCCTCTGTCTATCTCCCATTCACTCACTCTCTCTATCTATTCTCTATCTCTTTTTAATTCCCACATTTTGTGTCTCTCTCTCTCTGTAATTTTTATAAAGTTTGCATTCAACTTGATTCTGTGATAAACTTTATGTCCGCATCGTAAATATAATTTCGGTTCCCTCGCCTCAGCAACACGACCTTGTGCCCCACAACAGCAACTGCAACAGCAGCAACAATAACAGCAGCAACAATATTCATATTTATGCAAAAGTCATCTAATCACAAACATATTGCATAAAATAACAATTTCATAAATTGAAACAAAATGTCTAGACTCATTATGCCACCGAAAATGTACGTATGCAATAAAATTATGCAAATTATTCATCCACAACACAACAACAACAGCAATATGTTGCCGTTCTTTGTTTTAGTTTCTATTTGCCCTTCTGCCAACTGGAAACAGGCAGCAGCCTAATGCCAAATTATCAGCTTGGCCGAGTTGCGACATTGGCATTGGAAAACAAATTTCATTTATGAATAACTTTAATTTTAACAAAATATTTACAAAAGCTGTCGAACTGACTTAAATGGTAACACGATCCTAAGAAGCAAGGAAAATTCTGACCCTGAACTCGCACCCAAAGAGATCAAGGGGAATCCCGATGCAGAAATGATCTCTGTCCCAAGCCTATTAAAGACCCATGGCAAAAATGATGCAAACGACCCGCCATAGAAACAGGAAAAACTGATCGGCAAAAAAAAATATTTATTTATTGTACAACTGTACAAAAATGCCAAAGATATAGTAAAAAGGCTAAAATAAATATAAATAAATATATATAGAAAAAAGTAAATAATTAACGTAAACTTTTAAGTTAAATGCGGGTAAAATGTAAACTGCACATTGACATGCTTATGAATATGTTTATTTTAAATAAAATATTTTTGGTCTTATCAGATATTAAAAATGTATATAACACGAGTTTAAAAATGTCGAGCAGCAGTTTTCCGCTGTGCAATAGTTGGTACTATAAGTTAAAATCAAAGTTTCTGTCGGCTTTTCCGCGATACAAAAAATATAATCAAAACAAAACTTCTGGGATGGGACATAGCGTAGGTTGTAGGTATAGTTAAATAGATTATTGTGGCATACTAGAATTTGCGCTCAGTAATACGTCCATAGCTTCGTCAAATATTTACTGACTCTCATTTTATTACCAGTTTTGGAAAGAAGAAACTAAGATACTTAAACGTGCCATACTTGACTTAGCAGGCTTCAATTCCCTTATTCGAATATTTCCAAATATGTAAAACCCATTTTTTTTAAGATTTTTCATATTTTTTTTGTTTTTGGTGATGATTTTAAACACTATTTTATTAGAAACTCCTTAAACATGTTTTATTATTTAAAAAGAACACATTTTCACGAGTAAAAGCGTGTACATATATATTTTGTAAAATCGGACAATAATAAGCAAATATAATAGATTTTCGAAAACGAAATTTGCTCAAATTTGATATTCTCGCCATTATAGCACCTAAAAGTATGCAAAAATTTTCCATATGTAAGTACAGTATGTATGTTTCGCACAAATTTGAATAGCTCTAATTAGTATTACTCGATTTTAATAAACTAAAATGCAGAAGACGCAAAATTAAATGTTGTTTTAAATCTGCATATTAAAAGTAAATCGCTTTCTACAAATTTGACTTATTAACTTTCGTTCAAAGTACGGTTAAGTCGAAAAACACTTAAAAATGCATATATTTGTACATGTAGCTCCCTCAATTTTTATCCGAGATTGCAATGTAAAAGGTGTTAATCTTTTTCCTTCCAACTACGTAGTTTTCTAACAACTACAAGTTGTTTTCTAACATGCATAGTTTAAGACAAAGGATCTTTTAACTCTTTCAACCTCGAAAATCGGTTTTTTTACCGTAACTTAAATTTTCGATGTGCACCAAAAAAAATTCTATATTACATTTAACAATATCTACAATCTAAGCTATGTCGCATCCCAAAAGTATTTTGACAGGAGCACCGTGTAATTCCTTAAAGCCAAAAAGTACAAAAATCATCGTCTGTCATCATCTTTTGTTAATTCACGGCTGCTATTTTGCTGTTCTCATGTTATTTTACATAAATATACAACAACTGTTAATTTTGAATTTATTAAAATTAATATAAATAATAAAATGGCTTTCTTCCACATTTCCTCCAAGCTAAGCACATTTTCAGGGGAAACACTTCTGCATTTGCCTTGCGGACTTTTAACAGATTGTTGTTAAAAATGTTTTTCATGATAATTGCAAGTTAACGAAAAGCGACTTTGGCCACTTTCTTTCCCTTTCTCTTTCTCTTTCCCTTTCCCTCCCCCATTCTTGCTGGCACTCGTCAACAACAATAATAAAGAAGCAGTCGGCAAATGCAGTCATAAATTATAAATATGAAAGCCAAGGAGCCCAAGGTGTCTACGTGTGTGGGAGGCGGAACCTTCGGTTCCTCCCTGGGGTCCAATAACGCAAAGAGGCCGCACAAGGCCGATGGCATTGCAGGGTTAATAGAAACTCCGTATATGTGTGTATGTGTATGTGTGTGTAAAAGTTATAAACATTTATGGCAGCTACTTAAAAATGTCAAGCGAAAAAATTATGATAATGATACGTGACATTTGAAAGCAATAACAATTTAGTTAGCACGCACTTTTTGATTACACCAAAAAAAAGGAAGGAAAAAAGAAAACTCGGCCAGGTTTTATTTATGAGTTGGCTACATAAAATTGAAAAATTGCTTCAAAAATGACTATGTATGTATGTGGGAGAGTATGCGTGTGTGTGTGTGTACTCAAAAGAAATACTTACATGAGTGTAATAACAATAATCATAAAGCACGGCATAATAGAATGGGGCAATAGAACGTAATAACAATCAAAATCGCAACAAGAGGTGAATTCGACTTCCTCATACCCTTTAAAAAAAATAAAAATACTTCGCTGCTTAAGTAGTGTATATAGACATTTGTATTTTCAAATTTTTTAACTAAAAAAAAAACTTTTATAACGAAATCAAATTAATTTAAGGGTCATTGAAAAAACATACATACAAATTAAGCTACGGCCAGTTAAAACGCTTGAAGAAGAATTTCCTTTAATCTCTTTTTGTAGTTGCTAAATACTTTTATTTTCTTTTAATGATAAGATATATGTATCTATGTCCGTCGAATCCCTCAGCCTTAAACTTAGGACAAGTGCTTTTATTTCCCATATATGGATATAATCTTGCATCACTTAGAAAGAAGAGTCGATTAGTCTTCAGACACATGCATATATTTTTATTAAATTAAATTAACAAAAGAAACAAAATATAATTATTTAAGTATCGGATCTAAAAATTTGCATTGAGCAGTTCGAAACTTCATTATAATGAAACAGTAGCAAGAGTATTATTTTTATTTTTTATTTAATTGTACATTTATTTAATTTATTTGTACATTTTATTTAAACAGGTTTTCTGCTACCTTTTGTGGCAACTTAATCTAGTTTTACATTTAAGGGAAGGAACAATCGATCTCAGATAGAAATTTGATATTTTGAGTAAATATATTATTTATAGCATTTAAAAATTAACGAAGGAACCTAGTAGGGAGATCCAATGGATGTCACCTTTTGAGTAAGAGTATTATTATACACATATTTTGTTATTAAAGAAATTATAGAAATTTGTATCCTTAGATTTAAACTATAAATAATTATAATTGTTATGTATATGAGATGATTTAGTAATTTCCTTAATACAGCTTGGTCCAAACTCAACCCTTATGAAATTAACAACATTCCAGCAAGGGGAATTTCTCTCAAATTTTGTGGCCAGAGGGAGGGAAGCGTTGGAGGGTTGGGAGACTGGCAGCTTGGAGAGAGAGAGAAGAGGAAGACAAGAAGCGGGAGGGGTCAGCTGCACAGGCATTCAGAAACAACAACAACAACAACAACAAAGCAGCACACATCCTGTATGTCAACTGAATAATTCGTTGCATGCACAAAAGGCATGCAGTCACATCCGGTTTCCTGTCATTCTTTTCGCCACACAAAAGGATGCGGGGGGGGTTGGAGGGGACAACCTGCAGTTTATGTATGTCTATGTGATGGTAGTCAACGCTGCTATTTGTTCTTGTTGTTGTCGTTGCTGTTGCTGTTGTTGTCTTTATGGCGTGTTTGGTATTTGTTGCAACTTTTGTTTTGAATTCCTGTGGCCTTGTCACACGCTCCATGCGCTTGCAGTTAAATTTATGTTTTAACACAAAACACACACATTCACACACACACTAACACTCACATCTACGCATAACTCTTAACGAACAATGAATGGAAAAAAAAATCGCTTGCTAGGCTCAATCTCTCTCGCTCTCACAGTGTTGACAGTCAGAATGAAAGAGAGAGGCAGAGAGAGAGAGAAGGAGAGGGAGATGAAAAGAGAAAAAGAGATAGACAGAGCGATAGCGTGACGGGCATCTCCGACAAAGCAGCATACAATCCACTGATTGCTCCCAAGGTTCAGCTTTCAACACTGAAGGACACTCCGAGGGGATAGTTCACTGAAAGGGGATTTTGGCTCGACAGATGTGCTGTGATTCCTCAAAGAAGTGTACTGAATTTCGAGTCTGTCTGCTACTTCTTTCGACTAAAATCACAATAATTATAATTATTCGGAAACATTACTGATGTTAACCAATAAATACTGCAGTTTGAGTTGTCTAAAAGATTTAATTATTATCATTATTTACTTATTATCAAATTGCAAACATGAATTGAGGAATTAAGTAATAAATTCAATACCTAAAAATAACAATTATTATCTAATTTAATTTCTTTATTTCGATTCCTAGTGCTACAAGCTAACGCTTATTATTTAAGGCACTAGTCACTATTACAATCATTGATCTACATATAATCTATTGTGATGCATGAATTATTACTATTATTATTATTATTATTATTTTTATATAATTTTAATTTATTTAATTTATTTTATTTATGTTTAAATTTTGTATTTTTTATTTTCATATTTATCTTATTGTAGTTTTATTTTATGCATCTCTCAAAAATATTTTTATCTTGTCCCTAAAAGTTGCTGCGCTACTTATTGTTTTCAGTTGAAAAGGCAAACGGCTCCACATGCGAATAGTATGCACAAAGAAATGTCTTTTTGAACTTGCTAATTTGAGTCGAATATTGTTTATATTATTTGTTCTTGCAGACAATTAAATAATTTTAAACTAAACTAACACAAGCATTCGAATAAATGACCATTAAAAAATCTTTGCTATTTTAGTACACAATCATCTTATTAATCAAAATACCATAAAAAAATATTTCGCATTATTAACAAGCTTTATAGAATTTCAGAACGAATCTAATTTGTCCCAAACAGATTCACATTTTGTAGTTGCATTTAAATTTAATTAATTTAAAATTTAAAAAATATAAGATATTGGAATTATATACCAAATTAAGATAGATTCTATTAACTTAATGCATACAAATCAATGAAACTTTAAGATGTTTCCTGTTGTCAAGTCTGTGTTATTATGTAATTCTATACAAAATTATAAATTTTCTAAAAGAAATTTAAAACTTTATAATTAAATTGCAAACGGAAAATTTACTTAAAATAGTTTTCTTGTTTAATACTTTCAAAGCGTAATCAGCTTTCGACTTGATCTTAATATTATGCAAGAGAATTCCTTTAGTTGTTTTTTCTGTTAGCCTTTTTTGTTGCCCTGTTGCCATGCACCACGACGTGACTTCGCAGCCATCGAGATTCTGGCTGAGGTGCATGGCAGGTCCAGGCGCAGGAGTCCCCGTCGAGGTTGCAGACTTCGCCTGCCGTAGTTGCAGAAATCCAGGAGGTTGGCATTAATTTTGCATATGAATACGGTATGGACAACTGAATTTGTTCGCTGGCAGCGGTCGCGTCCCCCTAGACATGTTTATTGCATGTAATAAAATTGTCCAGGACCTGGCGGATGGCGGAGATTCTCTTCTAGAACTCTTTTAGCTCATCTCTCTATCTCTGCTTACGGCAACGGATAGTGCCAAGTGGTATAGGACAAGAGGCAACAGAAAAGTGACAAGGGTCAAGTTGGAGGCATCAATTTTCACATTAATTTCGTTTGAAGCTTCAGCCATGCTCAATTAGCCAACTCTGTCGGCTAATTAGCAGCGCGAGCCTGGTCCAGAAGCACATCGCAATCCGACCTGGCCTAGACACGCGCAGGTGAAGCTGTAAAAGCATTAGAGAACCTGTTGTGCTCTACACTCCCAAACCCTTCTCCATGGTAGCACACCAGCAAGGAAGGCTTTCAATTAGCATGTCCTTAGCGGGGTTTTCGGGTCCCTTTGGCTGCGTTTGATGAGCAGTGGAGTCTCCATGAAATCTAGCTTTTAATAATGGAAAAAGCAGCCAAAGTATATGCCATTTGCATTTTCAATTCTGTAACTACAATTTTAAATGGGTTTTATTTATTCTAGAGAATAAAAATAAATCAAATACATACATATGGGGATTAAAAAAACGTTAAATTGATTAAAAATCCATATCTTTTAAGTTATTTATTTAATCAATATACGCTAGAGGAACTTAACTACGATAAGCATATCGATTTTACATTGTAATAAATTCTCTTAAAAATTGAGTTCCAAAATGGACCGATTGTATTTCATCGATTACACTAAGTAAGATAGT
The DNA here is from genome assembly GCA_037043435.1 of Drosophila suboccidentalis. Classification (NCBI taxonomy): domain Eukaryota; kingdom Metazoa; phylum Arthropoda; class Insecta; order Diptera; family Drosophilidae; genus Drosophila; species Drosophila suboccidentalis. Next base: position 146,921 of record JBAMBK010000686.1, on the reverse strand, counting down.
AAAATTGTAACGTAAGCCATTTTAATACATAGAAATATATTGAAAGTTTTATTTAAAATAAGTTTTTCAAGCTGTTTTGGATGTATAATTTAAGAAAAGAGAGACATTATAAATATATTTTGGAACAAAATGTCGCGTGCGACAGTGATTCAAATTATATTAAAACTACTTAATATTTTTAAATCAAGCTAAAACAATTATTAAGATAAATCAATGCATTACATTTTAAAATTTAAAGCACTGAACCATACCTTCAGGTATACCTTCTCTTGAAAACGAACAATTGCCCAAAATCAACCTAAACACGCTAAGCCAAATAGTGCTAATTAAGACCTATAAGTTTCCCCCTTTGTTACAACAAAATAATGTTTTGGCATATGCTTTATTTCACGTTGAATGCGTACGAATGTCGCATTCGACATTGGACAATTATCCTTATACGTGATATTTAATTTAAATTATATAAAGTACTTTTAGTCCACTGCTCTTAGTTGACATTGAATAAATAAATAAACAGTTGGCAGTGTAAAATAAACACTTAATTATAAATTATTGCTTCATAGCTTATTGTGCTTGTGTTCTATAGAGATTGCCATCAATTTATTTGGACTGTCTTCGCTCATCATGGCTCTGCATTTATGTTTGATCAGAGCAAAATTGAGTGAAAATAATGAACAACTAAAAGTATGCAACATTTATACGCCAAGTAGGTAATGTATCAAATATTACTTCCACTCGAAGTATGCAGCAGCCCTTTCACCGAAAATGGCTGTTTCGAAATTGAGTCTCCTACTACTCACATTCCCGACCGTTTAGATTTTTGAGAGTGTAAGGTGAAAGTCAATTTTCAAGTGCGGCGCTACATAAAGTATCGACTAGAAATGTTAAGTTTACAGAATGATTTTCGTGAAGTATCGAATTATGTTATGTTATGAAATCGATTTATACTGATATCGAATTAATATAAAAAAAAATCGAAAAAGTTTTGGTTCCCTTAATTGCCGCAACAACCATGATAAAAAATAAGCCAAAAATTACTGACTGAAAACCTGCTGAATGTCCCCATTACATTTACTCATTTTATTTACATACTTAATAATGAACTAGCATACCGAAACATGTATTAACATTAACTCTACTATCTGTAATTAACAGTCTGTTTTGCCTGCTGTTAAGTTACTAGTGTTAACATCTCAATTGCCCAACAGCTGAATAATATTTTAAGCGCAGCCTGAAAGTATGCAATAGATTAGAAATCATGCCAAATGGAAAGTTTACCACAAAACACCAATAAATTCAGAACCCATTGCGAATGCAGGTTCATTAGGCTGCTCAAAGGAAATCAACAGAGTTGCCAGGCAAGCAAAACATTTCAAATGATACACAGAGCACACCTGAAGTACTGTGTGTGTTTTCGTGTGTGGAGTGTGTGTAAAACTTGCCAACTCTGCACCAGCTCATTGCCGAGCGTTTTTGTTGTTGCTGCTGCTGCTGCATTTAAGTAAAATGAATTGCCTGCAATTTATTTTTGTTGCTTATCATATAAATTGCACTCGCCTGCAAGTCATTATTTGGCACATTTGCGCTCAATGGCTGCACATTGTTCTCGCCCACATCGGAATTCTGGCACTGTATGTGTGTGCGTGTGTTTGTGTGTGCGCGTGACGAACCGGAAGTTCACAGATAAAAAAAAACAAGAACAACAGCTATGATAATAAAAACAACAACAACAACAATTTGGCCAAGAGATGCTGCCAGGTGGCCTTTGCACTTGGCTGCCTTTCAACCGACTGACGGAATGAAGTAAGAAGTAGAGGTTGCGAAATGGCCAAAAGGGGAAGCGATTCGAGTATTTTTGAAACTGCCACTTAAGCAGTTGCAGCTCCTTTATTTACCACATGCAATTCTCGCACAAATAAATTTCCGGTTTTGCTTTACTCGCAATCATTTCTTTTATACCCTATGTTTATAAAGAAAAGTGTATTAACGTTTTGCATGTTACGGGAATTGAATAGTATCTTTAATCAGCATCCGAGCTCGAATCTTCTTCGACTTGATTGTCTCTTCACCTTAATGATCAGTATGATTCTTGAGAAAACAAGAGATTTGTACATTAAATTTGATAAGAAGCTTCTTTAATTACAAACTGACTTGAATTTATTCCGAAAATTTCTTACATTCAATTAGTTAATTCATTGTGCAAATAATTTTTGGTAATTTAACTACTTATGTATGTAATGATTTTTTTTTTCCCTTACCTTGCTCCTTTGCTTGTGTTTCTGGCCTAAATATCTTTCAATAATAGATTCACTGCTTTATCGGAAACATAGAAATTAGCTTGTCAACTTTAAGTTCAAGAGCTTTTAAAGTAACTGCAACACTTTCATAGGATTCAGTTTTTCTGCATAGTTGAAACCGCACCCCCTCGCCCAAAAATTCCAAAGGCATCTGAATTCTTATAGAAGTGCAAACAAAAGGTAAAATTCAAACTGGCGAGTGTGCAGAAATATTTTACAAATGCAATTGCAATTAAGTTGTCCGATTATTGGGTCAGATAGTAGCGACATTTAAGAATTGCGCAGTAAACGAAAAATGAGGGGCCTTCGTGGGGCGGTGGAGCTGAGCAGAGATTACAAACACACATACATATAATATGTATAAATAAAGCACACATCCATACGTGTGCCTATACGAGAGCATATAGACGACACACATGACCCATTAAAGTGACTCCTATCAGCTGAAAATTGACCTTGCCCCACACACAATCTGAATTCTGTAGACATATTCAAAATTTAAGAATCATATGCGTTGTAATATATGCGCTACAGACGACTTTAAACTTCCCTATTTATTACCCTACATTCTGTGTTTCATTTTTTTTAGATTATTAACAAAATTGTTGTAATTTTTCTTATGGGCGAAAATTGATTGTAGTTCACTGAGTGAAACTTACTTCTTCATCCGATTAGCTTTCATTATGTTTCCCTGATTTCTAAAGCGCTTTAATTAGCGCGTAGCTTGTTTTTAATAACATTACTAAATGTTATATATACTAAAAAATAAAACAAACAAAGCTTATTAGAGCTGATCGGGCTAAGAACATAATTGTTTTTTAACCTTGCCACGTTGAAAATTCATAAAATTCAGGTTTCAGATAAGAATTTTTTGTTTAACTGAGGAATAAAGGGCTTAAAATGTATTACTAAAATATCATCATAACATCGCCTAATAGAAGTGGCGACCATGCTGGCCTATGGCTTGCTGACCATGTCCGACATGATCGCCCTGGTTGAAGCCCTGTCCATGTCCCTGGCCGTGACCAGCCTGGTTAAAACCTCCCTGGCCATTTCCCAGGCCATGTTCACCCTCGTTGTTGTATTCTCCATTGACCAAGGCAATGGCCATCAGTGTGAAGAAGAGTATCTAAAAAGTAAAACAAAACGACGATCATATTACCAAAAATATAAGATAACAAGTGTCCAGTTCCCGAAACAACTATAATTCCCTTACTTACGAAGATTTTCATTGTGATTTGTAGGACTTTGATTAAATTCTAACTAAGCTGCAACAAGTGTCGGATCTTTTTATACCTAGCAATCTTTTCATTTAAACAATTGCATTTACAGTTGAGTGTAAATATTTTCAATATAATAAAAATAGAAAACAAATAAAAAACAATAGGCTCCGCCTCCGGCTACAGTCGAGTACACTCGACTGTGGGGTACCCTGTGCCCAGGCACTCAGATAGCCTAATACGTGTTTACACGCCGTTACGCACGTCATAGGTTTGATGCCTTTATAGAAAACTGCATTTCATTTTCGAATAATTGTTCCTAACACAGCTATATGATATAGTGATCTGATTTTTATCAAATTTGATCAGGATGTGAAAGGTAGTTCCACAAATACAATCTGCAAATTTGGTTGGGGTTAAGACACAAAAAAGTTTTCCATACTAAGCAATTCCATGAACTTTGACCCACTTACAGATCGAGCTTAGCAAGACGGCGCGCCGTCTTTTTGCACGATAAAATTGTCTCAGCTACGTTGTGTGAAAATTTCATCTTTCTAGGCTTGGCCGTTTGGTCTACACTTTGATATGTCAGTGAATCAGTCAGGACAAAGAGTCTTATATGTATTTAAATATGTACTATGTTTTTTAATCGTATTTTAGTAAAGCACCAATAACAGTTGGTATTGCTTTATTACTGATTGTCGCCGATTGCCAAACATTATACATACGCATTCATTGATAATCGTGTATAAAAGTCAGCCCAGTGCCGATGCATCTGCTTAGACAATTCCAGCAGCTCGTCGGCGATAATGAATTTCAAATACTGTGTAAGTTGAAGCAAAAAACAATTAGGATTATATTTACGCTCACTATTTGATACTCTCTCTCTCTCCCTCTCTCTCCTGCAGTTGTTGCTGCTTTCGCTGATGCTGGCCGGGGCAATGGGACGCCCTGCCACGCCCCCCTCCACTACGCTGCCGCCGTGCACGCCCTGGTGTGCCGGCCAGCCTCCTCCACCTCCCGGCGCAGTCAACTAAACAAATGAAGGCACTGCTCTTCTACAATCCACTCCAGCTTCAGCTCCTACTCCTCAGTCCACCCGCTACATCCTGGTGCTCCAGTCGCTTTGTGGTCGTTTACTTTTCGTAATTATTTCGTGCCATTTGCTACAACAATTAAACTCCCATAAAGTATACAAATAAGGTTTCTACTGCCATATTCTCCCCATACACATATGTACATATGTATGTACGATATATATGTTTCTGGGAACCTTCAGTAATTAGCAACGCTTCTTATACACACATACAAACAAAGTGTTGTGCGCGGAATTTGATTGCCTGGGAATTGGAATTAAACTGCGAGTTTATAGATGCTTTTGGGGTCAAGCAAATATCTGCAAAATGTTACAAAATAATAAAAGACACACATACATAACATAAACATATGTATATGGGCTAGAGCTGTGTCATTTCGTTCAGCTAAGATTCAAGTGTAAGTTCAAGCTTAAGTTCCCTCATTAGATTCAAATTCTTCATTATTATTATTATATGTATTTTGAAATGCACTGTTTGAGTATACCCAAAACTGAAATAAAATGAAAATAAATACTAAATACAAATAAGCATTTGTCATCTGTAGATCTCGGATTTTGCTTAGGTGAATTCTGATAGCACCAAAGTTCGTTTCGTTGAAAATAGAGTTGAAAAAGATGCGCATATTTTAATTTTTTTTTTGCACATTTGCATGAAATGCATATGGGTATTTCCAGGATCGAGAAGGCGACATTTGTACATCTTTAAATGAAAAAAAAAAATGGCAAAAATTTACATTTCTAAAAATGTTTTCTCACGTGCTTAATGCGTTTTATCAACACCATTTTTTTATTATAAAAGACAAGCTTTGAAGATCTGTCGTTTTCGAATTATTTATAGAAAACAATGCATCGCGAACGCGACGAAAAGTGTAAGTCATGTTTGACTTCATCTTGACAAATGCGAAAGTCTTTGAAATGTGGCGAGTAATTTGGATGAAAATACTCTTAAACCATAATAAAATAATGTAGTTTTCCATTTTAGAAATAATTTTAATATGTTACAATCATTTTATTACAAGATTTCCACCTAGTTGGTTTCAAGAATTAGTTCATAAAACTTTATTCGATATATCGAAAACAGCTTGTAAAATTTGTTTTAAATAAAACATTCAATATATTTTTATATATCAAAATGGTTTATGTTACAATCTTACTCTTTTACTTAGAGTAATCGATGGAATACAAACGGTCCATTTTGGAAGTAAATTTTAAAAAAAATTGGGTAAAAATATAGAAAAATTAACTTATTCCAATGTAGAATTTATATGTTCATCCCATTGAATTTCTTCTACCGTAAATTGCTAAAAAAAAAATTACTTGAATACATTTTTGGAAGAAAATTTCACAAGATGTGAGTTTTTGATAAATTTTACGCCTTTGGACGAGGTGGACCTTTTTCTGGAAATGCCCAAATGTATAATATATGCAAAAAATATGTAAAATATGCATAATATATGACAATATTAATAAAAAAAATCGATTTATAGGGTGGAATAAATATTATAATTTTATAAAATTTATTAAAAGTAAAAATAATGAGAAAAACAAAAAAAAATTGATTTACCAATCCAGGAATCTCTAGCATCAGACTGACAATTTAAAAAAATGAAAAATATGAAGTAATTTAAAATCATTTGCATCGACCGGATAGAGATTCGAACTCCAATCTCGTGTTTCGCTGGTCGAGCACTTATCACTTCCACCACTCATCTATTTAAAATTACAAGCTAATAATTATTTTATTATAACTTGATAGTTTTCAAGGCATTTCAATTGAATAAGGTTACTGGTCTTATCAGTAAATTTAATGGATTAAAAACCTTAAGCAAAATGGCCCAACTTCCAACGCTGTAATTACTTTAATTTTGTCACCCTTACTTATCCCATGAACCAGGTAAGTTGCCAAAAGTCTTAGTTCTTCGGTTTCTAATTACTGATACTAATTAAAAAAATACTTTTACTATTTCAACATTAGCATGTAACTGGATATAGGACAACTTATAGATTTGCAAATATTAAAAAAAGATTTTCAGGAAGTATTGTATTTCTTTTATTTAATTCAGTGTTAAGGCGTCTCATCTTTATAAGTATTATAGCGTCTAATAGCCGTGACCGCCATGTCCATGACTGCCATGTCCGCCATGACCGCCCTGGTTGAAGCCCTGATGTTCATGGCCATGTCCACCATGTCCTTGCTGACCATGCCCGCCAAATCCTTGCTGACCATGTCCTTGCTGACCGTGTCCACCAAATCCTTGTTGACCATGTCCTTGCTGGCCAAATCCTTGCTGACCATGGCCTTGATTACCATATCCACCGGCGAAAACAACGGCGATCAACGCGAAGAAGAAGACGATCTATAGAGCAAATCAAAAATTGTTGTTAGTATTACCGAGAAAATCGCATCTATTCGACAGTATTATAAAATGATCACTTACGAAGAATTTCATGTTGACTTGTTGATTTTTGAATAAGTTCTAATTGTACAGCATCATGTGTCGGGTCTTTTTATACCCTGAAATCTGTATCATAATTTCTGAAAACAAATCAAAAAAAATACAATTCAACAAACAACGGAAACAACAAGTCTATTTCCAAATTTAATATGTCTCGTGTTACTGCGAGTATCATTATCAGTTGGTGGACTTTAGAAATAGAAACGAAGAGTATTATCACTATGTCATGAAATATGCCACACATTGAAATTGTAATTAATTATATAATTATTTTACTTTTGGCAAGACTTTGTGGAAGTGAATTCCATTGACGTGTTCTAATAATATTTCAACAAATTTGTGTGGACTGATTTCACTTTGAGTTAATAATTCTAAGCCCGAATAAAAAAGAAAAATCGAACAGGATTAAACAAACAGTCTGTCTATGATATGATATGATATTACATATTGCTTTGATTTAAATGTCGTTCTCTCGATCGAGAGTTTATCATCTGATTCAGAAAACAGATTTTTTTTAAATCGTGTTAATAACATTTTTATCTTAAATTTTCTTAGACAAATTGATCTGAATCTTTTAAATTTCTATTATTCACTTGTTTAATTATTATTGACTATTGGTTAAAGTGTATTAAAAATGCATTTTTTAACTTTGAATATTTCTTCTTGTTATTCTTGGTGCTTATCTGCAGACCGATGTTTTATAATTTATGTGTTCGTCTAAGACATTATAATGGTAGCATCTAATTCGTTTATATGATTCGACAAATTCGTTACGATTAGATTTCAATTTGAACTCAAACTGATTTTGTTGCTCAAGGGCGTCGGCAGCGTTTTAATAAACAAAGGGGTAATGATTTTGCTTTGTTTTTTTTTTCAACATTTGTTTACTGCATTTATTATTAAATACGTAAAATAACAATTATAAAAACTTTTTTTTTTTTTTTGATTTAAAAAAAATAAAAAGTTGTCAACAATTATAAATATATAGTGTCTCTCAGCTCTTTTGTCCCACTAACTTCACATATGGCAAACTTTTAATTTATTTTTTTTTAATGGAATGAAGATATAAATAAGTCTAATATATTAAATATTTAATAAACATTTTTAAGTTAATGGTAACATTTAGGTAAAATATTTTCGTTACATATTTTATGTGTATTATATCTTAATTACGCAATAAAATGAAGACATACTTAAAATTGTAGTATGTCAAGTAAGTTGCTTGGCACAACAACAATATATTTTTTATTCCACAAACATTTATTAATTTTTTGTCTTAATTTTCTCACAGATTGTATATGATATGTAAATATTAGTTCATAGCATGGGTGTAGGACTTGGCGGATTTGATTGTACTTCCTGACAATATACAATAAGAGCAATTAGAATTTCTAATTACAATTTCAGATTTTTCTTCGTTTTTGGTCATGTCATAAAAGTAAGTTAAATTATCTATTTAGACTTACTAAAAATTAAAAGGTCTTAAAAACATATTTCAAAAAATATTGAATTTCGCAATTATAATGAATTTACCTACTTATATACCTCGAAACACTTTTTAAAACGAAAGGAACAGCACATTAAAAGAATACTATTAAGAAAATTCCAATAAATTCCCAAGTAAATTTAAAAAATCCACACTCGGGCCTGTTCTGAGTCGATTTGCTACAAAAACGAGTTGATTGCTGTTCCGAATTCCGAAAATCGACAATAATTGTCGTATTCAAAACGTGTGCTTTAGAGTCGTCGAATTTGAAAATAAATGCCATTTAAAGCATTAAAATAAATATCTAAAATTATAAACTGAAAACTATAATAATGTTGAACATTTTTAGAATCGATTACCATCACTATTTTAAGTTTAAACAGTTGAAGTATTTTTTAAAAGAATTTTTTTTAAAGCATCTGTAAAATGTTTGATAAAAAACAAAACCGAGCTGTTCTGAATTCAACTTTAATTTTTGTTATCGATACCAACTCTCGCAATTCGATCGGAATTGGAAACAGCAAATAGTAAAAAGTTCATTTTGGTCTCGTATTTACTTTTTGAAAACGTTTGAAATTCGGAACAGGCCTGACTGTTTCCAGATAAATGTTGTAATGCGGATTATCTCCTATTTGACAAAACTTTTGACTTAGCCACTAAAATTTTTTCTTTTATTGATTCGATATACCTACTGTATGCCCTATCAAAATATTAATTCAAATTCAAGATATATTTGACAAAGATGTTCGACGCTAAAAAAACTGTAACTTTGGCCCAGTGTGCACTGTTCTAAATATTATATAAAACCAACTTTGTTGCATAGTTTTAGGCTAAGCAATTAATTTAACATTTGACGATGTTGTCCAAAATATTGGACATACATATTTACAAAAAAAAGTTGTCAAATTTATTAAATTCGAGAAAGAAATTTGATTTGTTTATATTTGCGAAACGTATTGTATTTAAGTCAGCTGAGAAACAAGTTCGCTGTCTCTGGAGAACTTGCAGTATCAAGAATTAAATCATTTTACTTTGATCAACTAATACACTTCTTTTAACTGGAAGAGACTCGAGTAAGCTTTTCAGATTGATGGGCCAGCTTATGGAATTGCACGATTTTGGCTATGGGAATCCATGGCCATTATGGCCATGGTTAGTGGTAAATAAGGACTAAGAGAAAGCAGATTCCAAATAATTTCACACACAGCTGATGCGATTGCATAAATCCTTTTAAGTCACTTGAAATGGGAGGGGAAGCTGAGCTGGTTGAGCTAATTAAAACCGTTGCCACTTAAATTGTAAGAAAATGTTGCACAGCTTTGCTGCGGATTTGGCATTTGTAGAAACATCCGCATCCGCATCCGCGTCCGCATCCGCACTCTCATCCTTATCCGCACTCGAAATCGCATTCACAAAAGTAGCGTCTGTTGTAGTGACAGCGTCGAGTTTTTAATGTTAACGATTTGTTTTCTTGTCGTGTCGTGATTTGCTTTGGGGATTTGACTGGATTCATTAAATATTGAAATTAATGGATTTCAGTGTGAATTCCATTTGTAGTTTTGTTCAAATCATATCGCATTTGTCCCTTTCAACTTTTATATTCATTTATTTTACATTTCAGCGTTTCATAAGAAATTTTTACATTTCTAGACAACCAGCTTATTCCAAATATTTGTTTTAAACTGATCCCAACGTATTTCGTGCAGCTCGTGTTTAATATTTTCCCTCACCTCCTGTTGTAACCACGATGCTGCTCCTGGCAGGCGCCAGAAACAGGATATAATGATGCAACAATAAACTTTTTTAATGCCGCCGGCAACGAAGTAATTAAAATATTTTAACGCAGCTCTAAAGTCAAACAAAGTTAAGCGCCAGAAAGAGATAGACATACACGTACTTAAAGGAAGACAACAAGATTGGGAGCGTGAGAGCTTTCATCCGATAAGCAAAGAAGCTTCAACAACCTATTTACCTTCCGAGTGCGGCTCAAAGATAAAGTATTTAAGGCGAATTTAATAAAAATAAAATGCAAGAGTGCTCTGGGAGGGACTAATCGACCAGGGAATACCCTGCAAGCGGTCAATCATCTTTATGTATTAGAATAGAATCCAAAGATGCTTTAATATACAAAGAAGTCACCCTATTGGAAGATGCTCTCATTTTTGCAAATGGCCGCCAATGTCAAATCTGTTTTGACATTTGTGGACTAGACAGATACAGAATACAAGTGAATAAGCCATGGAGCGATACACTCCCCAAGAACGCAGAATAATTGTAATAATGTAATAATAATAACCGCTTTATCTCTCGTTTTTGATATTTGCACTGGCCGGCCAGATCACCCGAATTAACCATTCCAGACTTCTTTTTATGGGGTTTTTTTAAAGTCGCAGGTTCACGTCAACAAGCCGCAAACTCTTGAAGCCCTTAAGGAAAATATTCGCCAGGAATGCGAGAACCTGTCGCCCGAAGTTCTGGCAAAAGTGATGGAAAATGCCATAAAACGGGCGTATGGTCATGAGCTCTGGCAGCGAACACTTGGCCGATGTCATCTTCTCGCCTAAACCAATAAAATTCTTAAGGTTCGAATAAACATAATCAAAAAACAGAATCAAAATTTTTCATTTAGAAAAAAAATGAGAGCCAAACCACATCGGATGACTTCTTTTGCGCCACCCTGTATTTGTCTTTTAAAAAAACTTTCTATGACTTGTAAAATGCAGCTTAAAATTGCTCGAAGATACTATATAAAAGCCTGTATACCAATACATTTTCATAGGGCTAAGATACCTCATTTATCAAATTTAATAGAATACAAAGTATATTTGAATAGAATGGAACCTGCAAGCAAATATGAGTCCATTTAAGTTTTCAAAAGCGAAATTTGCGCTAAGCATTAAGAAGGCATCTTCGAGAAAAATCTGATAAAATCGCAGGCCTAGAAAGAAAAAGGAGTAAAATCAAAATTTTAAAACTTTTCGGTCTGTATCTTTGCGGACGGCAGTCCGCGCTAGTGACGAAAGCACGAAGGGTGCAAAGGCGATTTTTTGCATATATACACAGGAAGAATGGAAAATTTGCTATGACTGTCCGATCAGGTCGGGTTATGTACCGATCGAAAGGATTCAGTTCAGCTTACAAATGTGCATACTAAGACTTTTGGAAACTCACCTGGTTCGTAAGATAAACAGGTGTAAGTGGGAGGGGCAAAATTTAATCGATTGGAGCAAATGGGGCCGCTGGACCCTTTTGATTATTTTTTAATTTATTCACTATTCGTATCTGCCAAAAATTTGTTTTTAAATAATTTATATGTAAAACCAAATATTATTCGTCACAAAATTTTATATCAGAAATGATGTGGCATGAAAATGTTTTGGTCCCTTCCAAACTTACAGAAGCTACTGTAATTCTGGCAATATCTATCTTGTTTCCTGGAACATATAAATAACTGAGACCATAAGAGTTAAGGCTACCAAAGTTTGTGACCATACTCATATGTTGTGTACGCAGATAATGTTTGTTACACCCTGTGCCCATTGAAAATGGTCAAAAAGAGTATATTCGATTAGTGTGATATATGTAACAGGCAGAAGGAAGCATCTCCGGCTCTGCGAAATAAGACCCCAAAAGAAGAAATGAAATAAGACCCCAAAACCTATTTTTGGGGCCTTCTTTCATTTTTATTCTGAAACAGGGCCCTAATACTTTATATGGCGAGGTTGACAATATATCGTCTGCAAAACAATTGTAAATTCGCCTGACCATCCTCTTCAAGTAATAGAGGCTTTCAATTTGGAATCTAAGTGGACTTCGCCTATGCTTACAAAGGATTAAGCAAATCCACTGCCATTTTACACGGCTTGTATTTTTGAAGACCCAAAACAGGCTTTTTGTATATTTTCGTCTTTAAAAATAATATGCGAAATTAAGGAAAATTTACCACCGCCGAATCGAAGGTATTTAATGGACGGAACTTTTAAAATAGTCCCCAAAGGATGCTTTAACCAGCTCCTAGTGATATATATTCAATATTTTGACCAGGTAATTACATTATAATTGTGTAAATCTTAGCACCACATGCGAACATTTTATACAAGAAATCGCGCGATTTTTTTTATAAAATTTTCATTATTTCTTAAAATTGTATTTTTGCCATGCAAACATTTAAAAGCTTGTGCAGAATGTAATTTAAAGCTATGTACAAGCAGATGCAATTGCACAGAACTTCGAGCATTACAACTGCCCTTATTACAGAAAACCTGTGGATAGTATCATGCAAGTCTTTTCTTAATAAAACAATAAATTTAATATAAAATCAATAAAATAAAAAAAGTAATGAATAATAATTGGGGTGCTATTTCATTTTTCAAATTGGGGTGTTATTTCATATGAAATAACACCCCAAATTCGGGGCATTATTTCATTTTGGGGCCTTATTTCATCTTACTGGGGCCTTATTTAAAATTTTTCGGGCCTTATTTCATTTTCCCTTTTAGGGCCTTATTTCATTGGGTCCTTATTTCCTGCAGCCAGCATCTCCGACCCCATAAAGTGTATATATTCTAGATCAGCATCAACAGCCGAGTCGATTTAGCCATGTCCGTCTGTCTGTTCGTCTGTCCGTCTGTTTGAGCGCGTCGATCTCAGAAACTATAATAGCTAGAGACTTTAAATTTGGTATGTAGGTTGCTGAATTTTGGATCAAACCTCTATATCATATAGCTGGCATAGCTATGCATAGGAAAGACAAGTCGAAAATCAAGTCTTAGCTTGAACAACTTTTTTGTTGTTTAAAGTGCTTTCAGACGAGCATTTTTTCACCGACACTTTTTGTCAAAAAACTGTCGGTGTCGTGTGAACAGCCAGAATTTAAAAAGCGTCGGCTTTTCACCGGTGCTCACCGATGGAAATAGAACACGTCCTATTTCCATCGGTTTTTTGTGTCGGTCAAATGCCTACTAGATTGAGGCACTTTTGTATGAAACTTTTCAGAGTGTGACCAGGTTCTGTGAGAAAAAAAACCGATGGTATTTTTGTTTGACAACCGATGCGAATTATGTGAATGGCAAAATTCACCGACGGTGAAAAAGTGTCGGTGAAAATACGCTCGTCTGAAAGCACTTTTAAGATATCTCAACTAAACTGACAGAATATGCATATAAGATGGTCCCATACATTTTGACCAAATCTGGTTAAATTCGGACTACTATAACATTCACCAAATTCGAGCGGCGTTAGATATTTATGTTTTATATGCTTACATACAAATTACTAATTATATTATAGCTAATATTATATTTTATGGAGACTGGCACAGGGTATCTTACAGTCGAGCAAACTCGACTGTAGCCGCACCTCCCCGCGAGCGAAGTGAGCCGGGGGCGGAGCCCTCTGGTTTTAGTTAACCAACTGGGAGAATAATTCCTAAATAGTTATAGGTATTTCCTTTCCAAATATTTTAATATAATATTATTGCTAATTAGTAATTAGATATTAACTTAAATTTAATTTGTTTGTTATTTGACTGAAATAATTCGAGATAAAAAACAGTACATACTACTGTAGCCTTTCCCGCTTGTTTTCCGTTAGCAGATACAATTTTCGAGCATAGTTTTATTTTATGTACTCCATATACATAGGTACTATGACTATACATTTTATCCTGACATAGCAATGTATGAATGAATTATTTGTTCCGATTTCAATAGTCACAGTTTATGTGATTGACACTCAATAGATGAGAAATAAAATATATGTAAGTATCTATGGATTTTTCATAGCCGAACGCATAATATTTTAGAAACCTGTCACTAGACATCATCAACTAGAAATTCAAAAAGGATTTGTCAAGTTTTTTTCGACCGCACTTTTTCAATTTCCTACCAATCATTCGCAAGCAAAATACTGCAGACCCGTTCGATTTGTTAGCCCAGTCCGAAGTGTTCGAAGTGTCGACCTTTAACTGGAGACTTGTAGTTTCCCCATGGGCCATCGAAACTTTTGCTGCGATGGCTGTCAGACACACAACTTTAGCGGCCGTCGGTTTCACTGTTTGCGGTGCGTGAACTATGACCTCTGCCGGGACTGCTATGACCAGAACGTGGAGACGCTGGACCATCGAATGGAGCATCCCATGCAACTGATGGTGGACGAGGAGCGGCATCAGCAGCCGCCCGAGCTGCTGCTCAACGGGGAGATGCTGGAGCTGATGCACTTCCCCAACTGCTACACCTGTCCGTACTGCGGATTGTATGGACACACGGCGAAGGAGCTGATCGACCATGTGGTCGCCGTGCATCGCCAGAGCGACAGCCACGTGGTGTGTCCGATGTGCGCCGGCTTGCCGGGCATCGAGCTGGTCGCCATTCGCAATCTGGCCCGGCATCTGCTTCTCAATCACATCGAGCACGCGAATCTCCTCGATCCGAACACTCCTCCCCTGCGGCATGCGCTTTCCCGCGTCTCGCGACGCCGCCGGCGACAGCAGCAGCAGCAGCCGCAGAGTCCGGGCAACCAGAATGCCAGCAGCCGCATGGACTCCGAGCCTGGCATCGACATACTCTACCAGTTGTCCGAGCTGCGGCGCTTGCGTCCAGAGCTCCGACTCAGCCAGACTCCTGCCAATTATCTGGAGGGCGAGACTCGGTCCCGGACAACCGCCTTGGCCATTGCCAACACGGAGGCAAATGTTGCAGCTCCCACTTCCAGCTGCCCCTCAGCAACCGCAGAGATAGCGGAGGATGCGGATCGCTTTCTGCTGCAGCAATGGATGTCGCAGCAGCAGCTCGACCTGGAGGCGGCACTGGGCAACAACCATCAGCGGCAGCATCATGCACTCTTCGCGGAGCATCTGCTGCTCTCCATGTTGGGCGAGGAGCAACTGGAGCTGCCGGAAGAATGCGAGCTCGTCTCCGAGGAGGAGGACGACGATGGGCATGATCACGGCAATGAGGATGCCGTTTCCCTGCCATCCACCTGCACACATGTCCCTTCGCAAATAATGATGCTGATGTCGCTGCCCTGGATCAGGCCGTGGTCAGCCCAAAGCAAGCTGCGCTACATCGAGCTCCAAGGCGTCACTCTGGACGAGAGCGCCTTGACGGCGGCCACCGAACAGCAGGACATCGATTAGCAAACAGCTCAGCGTCCCATGGCAATGTCCTTGCCCATCTTTGTATTCCGTACAACACTTTGAGTTCTATTTTTTTAATTAGCGCGCATATAAAAATTTTATTGTGAAAATTTATCCAAAGCATGCGATTATTTTAATAGAAAGAACTTTATAGAATAGGAAAATCTTTATATATATTAAAATTAAAATTGACTGCCTGACTAACTTTCAGACTGCTGCATAATATATAAAATTTAAAACCCTGAGAAGTAATTATACATGAACTTGCAGTAAATACACGAATTCTTTTAACTCTCACAGAATGAATAAAAATGATATTATTTTATAAGTAATAAGGAAAGTTTCTCAATTAATTACTCAAAAATCGTGTAATTTGGATAATGACAGTCTTGAAGTCAAAGGTTTATTAACTGCCAGCAACATAAAATAGAAACATCTACCAAGTTTTATGAACATAGACTTAAGACTGACAAAATCATCTCAACTTATTATTGACATCAAGAAAATATATTTATTTTCTCAGGTATTTTACTCTTTTTTAAAGTCTTTTAACAGAAGCTACAATTTCATTCATTCATAAATACATATCAAATTTTAAACTTTTCTTGGTATTTTCAACAAAAACAGATTCCAGTTTGTTCAAGACCTGTCAATATACTCAAAAATTGGTTTCTTCGTTCTTTTGCTGTATCCAGAAGAAGTTTCCGATTCAAATGACATCATAATTAATTTTCTATTTTTTAAAATAATGAAAACTGTTTTCGCTGAGATTCCATATTTTTCAGCCACTTCAATTTTTTTGGTCCACTCTCGAATTCCTTAACTAATAAGTTTGAATATTTAATAATTTAGTTTAATAATTTAAAGCACGGCTTTCCTGAAGCTTATTCACCAGTCTATGTAATTGTTGATGCAATATTCTATCATATTGCATCACCATATGTTAACGTACATCAATATTACATTTCGACTTACAGAAGCACGGGCCAATATTGTTTTACTAAGTATGGAGAAATTCGACTTATGGAAGTTCGAGTTACGGAAGCAGATTTGTATGAACTTTGCTCAGTAAACGCAATTGCCACTCGATTTTGTTCGAGTTAGAGAAAATTCGATTAGGGAAGTTCGAGTTAGGGAAGCTCGACTGTATTTATTTACACAATTGCTGCAAAACTATACATATGGGTTGGAAATTACTTAAATGATTTTATTGCCAAGTTAATTTCAATCGAAAGAACCTTGAGTGTCTTGAGATTTAATTAATTGTTTCCTTATGCTCTGCAAAAACACTATAACAGAAGCAAATGTAAAGATAGACAGCTGCTAAAGTGGATTGACAAACCAATTTAGTTGTCCTTATCTACACAAAACCCAGAGGAAATCCAAATCAGACGAAGGTCAAAGTAATATGGAAATACTCATGTGTCACATATGTAAATATGTTTGTAGTTATTTAGAGGTATCATTACGGGGAAATATCGAAAAGCCGACGCATTAAAATGCACTTAGGAGCTGATCCCATTTGGGTTTATGGACGTAAATGTGACCCAGGTATTTTATTCTTATCTACCTGTTTTACCTGAAAAAGTCGCGATTCGCCTTTAAAAGCAAAGACCTCTGACCATTTGAGCTCATAGTTGGAAAGGATCTCGTGATGAAACTACTTGTGAGTATTGTAGCACACGAACAGATTAAAAGTTATATATTTTAAAAATGTTTTATTTTCTCAATAGTTTATATTTTTTGTGCTGATATCCGCTGCCCTGGCGTTGCCACAATTTGGCGGGGGCAACGGCCGTGGAGGCTATGGGCGTGGCCAAGGATCTCGTCCCCACGGAGGTGGACACTATCCTCATGGTGGTCGCGGTGGTCATCACAATCCCCACAAGGGCGGACATTATCCACACCGTGGTCACCATTAGCGGAACGGAATATGAAACTGACATGTACATCTCTGTGTCAACAAAAGTTTTAATAAATGCATATACTTCTATTAAAGGAAATTGAAAAGTCTTTGATTTGCGAAATAGCTGAAACATTCTAAAGAGAGAATGAAGATATTCTTATAATATCGATGTGGGCATTGCCAGAAAAAGGTCCACCTCGCCCAAAAGCGCAAAATTGATCAAAAACTCACATCTTGTGAAATTTTCTTCCAAAAATGTATTCAAGTTATTTATTTTAGCAATATACGCTAGAAGAAATTCAATAGGATGCACATATAGATTCTACATTGGAATAACTTAAATTTTCTATATTTTTGCACATTCTTTTTATAGTTTACTTCCAAAATGGACCATTTGTATTCCATCGATTACACTAAGTAACAGAGTAAGATTGTAACATAAAACATTTTAATACATAGAAATGTATTGAATGTTTAATTTAAAACAAGTTTTACAAGCTGTTTTCGATATAACGAATAAAATTTTATGAACCAATTCTTGGAACCAACTAGGTGGAAATCTTGTCACGTTCGTGATGTCGCGTTACAAATTACTAATTAAACTTGTATCAAAATAATTTTTAAAATGAAAACTGCATTATTTTACTATGGTCTAAGAATATTTTCATCCAAATTACTCGCCACATTTCAAAGACTTTCGCATTTGTCAAGTCAAACATGACTTCTGCTCGTCGCGTTCGCGATGCATTGTTTTCTATAAATAATTCGAAAACGACAGATCTTCAAAGCTTGTCTTTTATAATAAAAATAGTGTTAATAAAACGCATTAAACACGTGAGAAAACATTTTTGAAAATGTAAATTTTTGCCATTTTTATTTTTTAATTTTCATATGTGTATCTGACAGAAATATCTAGCTAATAATAAAATTACTTTTTTCCTTTCACAACTTGTAGCTGAACATTTTCCTCTTAATTGGGTAAGACACATATAATGTTTGGCATAGGTCTGAGAAGAAGATTTTGAAGCTGAGCGGTCAATAACATATTTGCCCACCGATATAATACGAGTATAAAGTTTAGCTTCATAATCATTTCTTGTATTTGATTATTTGAAAAGGGTTTTCATATCAATTAGTTTAATGTTGTCTAATAGTGACCATGACCGTGCTGACCATGTCCCTGGTTGTAGCCCTGCTGGCCATGTCCACCCAAATCCTGTCCACTAAGTCCTTGGCTGAAGCCTTGCTGACCATGTCCACTTGTCTGGCCATGTCCACCCCAATCCTGTCCACTATGTCCTTGGCTGAAGCCTTGCTGACCATGTCCACCTTCCTGGCCATGTCCACTTTGCTGACCATGTCCACCTTGCTGCCCATGTCCACCCCAATCCTGTCCACTATGTCCTTGGCTGAAGCCTTGCTGGCCATGTCCACCTTGCTGTGAATCGTATCCACCGGCAAAAACAACGACGATCAACGCGAAGAAGACAATCTAAGGGATAGTTGTAAATCGTGGATTGTATTACCAAAAAGTACACATGAGAATATATTCTAGTTTCTTACGAAGAATTTCATTTTGACTGGTTGAATATGTTCTAACTAAACAGCATCAAGAGTCGGGTCTTTTTATACCCAGCAATCTGTGCACATTTGTACACAAGTACAATTTGATAGAGTAATTTCTAAAGAAAAACAAAATACAAATGAACAAAGTAAGTAAAAAATCTATTCCAAAATTAAAGTCCCATATACAATATAAAGGTGAGTATTCTTATCAGTACAGTACACAGTACAAATTTCAGATGATCTTTATCAATATCTGTCTATCTAATATAAAAATTGAAATGTTTGATTAGTTTAGAATTTAGAATTCTCTTAATCAAGATCTGTTCATAATTTTAGACAAATTAAATCACTATTGATATTATTTGGAGTATTCACACATTTAATCATTTTAATATTTATTATTTCAATCTTCAAATGTTTCTTCTTGTTGTTTACTTTTATGTTTTATTAGTTATCTGTTCATATGAGCAGCAAAATAGTAGCGCTTAATTATCTTAAAAGTATGAACCAAAAATTTCGTTATGATTAAGTTTCGACTTAAGAAAATGTAGCTAATTTTCCAGACTATAATATGAACATGCAAATCTCTTTTGTGTCAACAATTTAAAAATTCAGCTATTACTAATGTATAACTTGATTTGGTAAGAGAATGTATACTTGTACAAATTGTGAAAATATTTTGAAGCTTTATCAGAATTTGTATTGTATTTATATGTGTTCTGATCTGATATCAGCTTGATAAGAAGAGAACCCAAATTCACTTTGACTTGAGCATTTTAAGTTTAGCATATATGTATGTGTGAGTACTTAAGCTCTTGTTGGCCAGAAATCGGATGAATCGCTTTTGGCCACTTCTGCCATTTTGTACCATGTTTCGCAGTCGTCTATTTGCAGCTGCTGCTGCTGCTGCCGTTGCTATTGCTACTGCATTGCTGCTTTGGTGTTGGTAATTATTTTATGGAGTGTTACAGACGAGCTGCCTTCCAGTGCGAGCATAACACGCCCCCTTCTATCCGTTACACACCTCTCCTGATACCCTTCCCCTGCTGCGTTATGCGTCTGTGCGTGGGCAACTTATGTTTACCAAGTGCGAAAGTGGAAACGTGCTGCAAACACGAACTTCTCCAGCTGCACCATTACCATACCGCCCTCTCTCTCCTCCTTCCCCCCCCACACACACTCCTCTTGCTATACTCCTGACCCCCGCACTGGTCCGTGTCCTGGTTCCGGTCTGGGTCTGGGCCGGGGACGGGGCCGGTCCCTCAATCCCACTGCAGTGCTTTGCGCTTTATAATAGGATTTGAATACAATGGCATTGTAATGAAATGTGCAGCAAACGATGGCGACTCTGAAGTTTTGTTCTGCGGTTGCCTCTCGTCTTCGCCACACTGTACAGTGGGCGAAATGGCCAAGCTAGCGGACATTATCAAATTGCAAACTAAGAAACAATTACTACAATTTCGGACAGATTCTCAACACATTTCCGTATCTTTTGCTTTCTGTTGCAATTATTTATAAAATAAATATGTAATACATGAAATAATAAATAAATGTGAAATTGTGAGTTTTTACTATAAGCTATAAGTATATACACATTATATATAAAACCTGGCTGATAATAATCGACTGAAAGGAAAAGTTGCTTTCGAAGAAACTGAAAGCATTAGAAAAATCATATTTTTAATAGAAACAAATTTGCTTATCAGCTTTTTTAATTACATTTTTATTAGGTAAATATTTCAGAAATGTGCTTTTCAACTTTTTTAATTACATTTTTATTGGGTAAATATTTCAGAAAAATGTATTTATTTTGATACTTATTAATAAAAGAAAAAGTCTTTTAAAGCGTAAAAGTCTAGGGACAAAATCTTTTCTTGCCTCAAAATATTTGATTTCCTTTTTTTTGACGAACATTATTAAAAATATAATTACTTGTACAAAAAAAAAGTTTGGTATTCGGCTCTTCGGAAAAATTCAATTAATTTCAGGTATGTAGACTCTGGACAATTTTCCGCAATATTATTATAAATATATAGCTATATATGTACATATAAATAGCTTTAATAACTCTATGTACATATGTAACTAAAAATGTAAAAATATAATCAAAAGGCCCCATTTGCTGCAATCATTTAAATTTTGCCCCTTATCTCATGAGCCAGGTGACTTACCAAGAGTCTCAAAAGCTACTCTTTAGGTAATGACATACCGTTCGATCGGTGTACTCGATATTATCGGACAGTCGAAGCGAACTTTCCACTTTTCCGGAATTTCGCTAGTCGCCTTTCGCATCCTTCGTGATACTTTCGTCACTAGCTTGGGCAGCCGATGCAGCAGAGTGTCTCTGTTATACTAGATTAGCCAAATCGCCCACTGTGTGCTGCTTTAGTGGACTGCCATCTCCAGCTCTATCCTTGTCTTCATCTCCTTCTCATTCTCCTTCTCCGTCTCCAGCTCCAGCTCCAGCTCCTTCCTATTTAGCAGCCGTTGCCAAGTACAAGCCAAACAGCTGTTCTTCCGTTTTTGTGTTCCCTCTTGCAAAATAGCGGCCAAATGCACCTGTGTGTGTATATGCGTGTGTTAGTCTGGCCGTGTAATTTGAGTTGGTAATTAAAAGTATAGCAAAAGGCAAGAGCAACTACAACTACAAGCTGTGCATTAAATGTCCGGGCTTTACACACCCACATAGTACATACTTATACACATATGTACATGTGGGCTGAGCAGTTTATAAGACTCTTTACCATTGTGTCTAATAACGTTGAGCTTTAAGATGGTTAAAATGTCGTGAATTGCATTTCAAATTTGCAATCAACTTGTGAAACAGAATGAAAGAAATCATGATATTCTAAATGCATGACAATTTAATTCGTATTAGGGGTAAGCTTCTTAGTTGCATTGAAATTCTGAATTTTACGGCAATGCATATTTATCTATTATTTTGCTTAGATTTAAAGCAGTTGGTTAACTAAAATAATATAAATATTAATACAACAAGAGGCCCCCTGCTCGCTTCGCACGCTGTGCTACAGTCAAGCATACTCGACTGTCGGAGACCCCGTCCTTGCAATTGATAAATGGTATTATGGACAAACATGTTTATGTTGGCATATTAAAAAACATAATGCTAATGCGAAATGCCTCTAACATGGACATTTCCACAGGACAACGATCAAACCATACGAGCAAGCTCGCCAAAGATTCTTTTGCATCCAACAAGATCGATGTGATGCAATTGCCACCTCAGCCCTTATCCGTTATCTTAATCCGTTCAAAAACTTATGGGGAGATATTATTCCATCTTAAACCTTAGATATTAAATAAAAATCATCTGAATAAAATAAGTATGCTAGGTTTTCTTGAATTTATTGCTGTTACCATTTAAATTTTCTGCGCAGTATGTAGAACTCAACTTCACTACTATTTTCATGAACACAGCTTTAACTTTATTCACTTAAATCAGCGGTGGGCGCGAAATCTGAATTCGGAAGCAGCCACTTGCTCCCGGAGCCCATGCGTGCCAAACGCTGACTTAAATCATTAACATAGAAACTACAATTTAAAGTCATTCCCAAAATGCAAAATGTTGTTGATAAATACAATAAAATTCAATAGCAATCAAACTTATAAACATAAAATTGTATATTTAATTAAAAAAAATAATTATATTAATGTGGTTTTAATGTAAATACGAGAGGACTAACAAAAGTTCGGTAAATTGACCGGAAAACAATTCGAAATTTTTTCGTTGTATTTATTCTTAAGCCTATAGATCCATTTCTCAAAACAGTCTTCAAAATCTTGTTTTTCAAGCTTTTCAATTTCAGCATTAGCCGCACTAATTATGTCCTCGTTGCTGTTAAACACCTTTCCCCTCAATTGATAAATATGTTGTTGATTAATAAATTAAAATGCAATAGCAATCAAACTTATACACATAAAACTATATAGTTAAATACAAAATAAAATTAGAATAGTGTTAATGTAAATATACAATTATTTATAAAATTTCAATATAATCTTTAGCCCTCTACCGCATACAGAGCCATATATGGCTTTCAATTTTTAATGAAATTTCTTTTAGATAAAACGGTACTTAAGCGAAGTCGATTGTTATTGGTCATTCTCTTTGCACTATTTTCTATTGGAATAAAATAAGAATACAATTTTTGAGTTGCTTCACTTCGTGTTTCTATGAGTTTTGTTCAAGCGTCTCGCGTGAATTTGTGCGTGAATTTGAAAGTGAATTTTGCCATTAAATATTGGACTGCTGAGTATAGGCGCGGGCGGACAAGCATTTTTGACGAGGACCGTCCGGGACGTCCCAGAGAGGTGACAACCCCAGAAATGGTAGATAAAGTCCACGGAATGATATTGGATGATCGCCGAATAAAGCTGAGAGAGATTGCTAAGGCCCTAAACATTTCTCGTGAACGTGTTGGAAACGTCTTACACGAATATTTAAATATGAGTAAGCTTTCGTCAAGGTGGGTGCCGCGATTGCTCACAGCGGAACACAAACGCAACCGCTTGGTCATTGCGAAGGAGAGTTTGGCATTGTTAAACGCAAATAAGAATGAATTTTTGCGTCGTTTTGTGACTGTCGACGAAACTTGGATACATCACCATACACCAGAAAGCAAGGAACAGTCAAAGCAGTGGATTTCAACCGGAGAAACGGCGCCGAAAAAGGCAAAGATTGGTTTGTCGGCCAACAAGGTAATGGCAACGGTTTTCTGGGATGCCCGAGGCGTAATTCATGTGGATTATCTAGAAAAAGGCAGAACAATTAATGGAGAATACTATTCTAACCTTTTGGGACAGTTCGATTCAGAACTAAAGAAAAAAAGGCCGCACATGGCGAAGAAAAAAGTTCTGTTTCACCAGGACAACGCTCCGGCTCACAAGAGCGTTGTTGCCATGATGAAATTGTGTGAACTACACTATGAAATTCTTCCACATCCCCCTATTCTCCAGATTTAGCACCATGTGACTATTATCTATTTCCAAACTTAAAGAAATGGCTTGGTGGAAAGAAATTTCAGTCGAATGAACAGGTGATCTGTGAAACAAACGCCTATTTTGAGGACCTGGACCAGTCATATTTTATGGAAGGTATAAAAAAATTGGAGGACCGTTGGACTAAGTGCATACGTCTAAAAGGAGATTATGTTGAAAAATAAAAAAGAAAAATAAAAAAAACCGTGTTTTCTTTGGTAGGCCGACTATTTATCAGCCCACCCTCGTATATATACTAAATCTTGCAAAAATCGGCCAAAAAATGTATGGTTCTTCATTTATTTTTTTCTAAACTATATACCCAAAAAAAAAATTTGTCCAAATATATATTATAATATGCCTAATAAACACATATATGCATAAAATTATGTGTTTTCCTTATTGGATCTACACCCACTCACATATCTGCGTACACCCTTATTTTTGCTTTAACTGCTATGTTAGTCAAGTTATCGCAGTAAAAAAAATATATTTGGAAAGGTCGTTTAAATTCCGATTGAATGGTGCAAAAATTTCCTTAACCCATTGAGTGCCCTTCGAAAATTTCGAACTTATGTAAAAGTCACTTTTCAAAACTTTTTTCCTCGATTTTTCACAAAAAATATTTTGATGCAAAAAAATTCTTGGAACAATTCTAAGAGTAACTGCAAAAAAAAAATATCAAAAATATTTTTGCTAGTATTTTTTAAAATTGTTTGAAAATCCTAAAAATGACCATTTTAACCCATTTTTCCTCCTTTTCATGCAAAAAGTGCCTTTTTTGCAGTTTTCAAACAATTTTAAAAAATACTAGCAAAAATATTTTTGATATTTTTTTTTTGCAGTTACTCTTAGAATTGTTCCAAGAATTTTTTTGCATCAAAATATTTTTTGTGAAAAATCGAGGAAAAAAGTTTTGAAAAGTGACTTTTACATAAGTTCGAAATTTTCGAAGGGCACTTAATGGGTTAAGGAAATTTTTGCACCATTCAATCGGAATTTAAACGACCTTTCCAAATATATTTTTTTTACTGCGATAACTTGACTAACATAGCAGTTAAAGCAAAAATAAGGGTGTACGCAGAGATATGTGAGTGAGTGTATGTTCATGCAGTAGAGGGTTAGAAATAATTAAGCAATGTGGTCTGAGTACAAACTTTTTTTAAGTACGGATTTTAAAAGAGTGAATATTACGACATAATCCTATTTGTGGTAATATTCAGAGTCGTGTTCAGTCTAAAAAATACAAAGGGGGTGCTTTCAACATTGATGAGTTAAGTTATTCATTGATGAAGGTGCCAAGTTCGCAGCTGGCAGGCAACCGCGATATGTGTCAGTGATAATTACAAGCATCTTGTCAGCCCCGACACTTTGAGCGTGACACGCCCCTTCGACCCACCGCCCCGATAGTTACTCCTTTAGCGACAATATCAATTATCGGACGTCAAGTGTCGTTCACGTGTCACGTCAACACCACAAACGCCAATGGAGCACGGAACTCACATGACAATCATCGTTTTTCGTCGAGGAAATTCAACTACTTTACGATGGGATGAAGATGAAATTGCGTTGGGGTGGGAAGACGACAAAAATTCGGAGATGGGTTGGATGCATTTCTCTACCCCCCCTTTCTCGTGCCTGGATACTCCCGCTGACTTTGATTGATTACAAAAGCAATTGAGCGCAACCTTATTTTTAAAATCGCCACAAAAGGGCGCACATAAAATAGAATTAACATAAATAATATAAAGGGAAATTTTCGATTGACAGCTCCACAAATGGGAAAAATTGGGGGGAAAAAGTGAGCGCAATTAGCTCAAACGAACCCGTAGAGATTCGCAGCACTAGGTTAATGAGCCACACTCCCACCGCGAACTTTTGACAGTCGAGACTTTCAGCAGCTACGATTGCTGGCTGCTCCTCATTAGCCGCCCACAGCAAAAGTGGCAAAAGG
This sequence comes from Drosophila suboccidentalis, assembly GCA_037043435.1. Classification (NCBI taxonomy): domain Eukaryota; kingdom Metazoa; phylum Arthropoda; class Insecta; order Diptera; family Drosophilidae; genus Drosophila; species Drosophila suboccidentalis. The sequence goes on along the minus strand of JBAMBK010000686.1, from coordinate 120,807 downwards.
CGAGGCCCAAAAGTAAATGAAAATAAAATTCCAATTAGATTTAATTGACAGCAGCTGATTGATTAGTTTAAAGTTGAATTAAGCCGATCCAAAGTAAATCATAAATAGGAATATGGTACACAGAAAATAAGATCCATTCTAAAATTCAAGTTAATTATTCATGATTTTAATTTAATTTAATTTCTTTATTTCGATTCCTAGTGGTACAAGCTAACGCTTATTATTAGTCTAGTCACTATAACACTCATTGATTTTAAAATAATATTAAGATTAAACAATTACAAAAATATTACAATCATTGATTTTGAAATAATATTAAGATTAAACAATTTACAATTAGTAAAAAGATGGAAATACATAGTAACGAATTATATTAATTTAAGCTTTAGTTTTCAGTTGTAAGATTAATTTTCATTTTAGTTTACAATTTTAATTTTCTATTATCTATTGTGATGCATGAATTATTACTATTCTTATTATTTTAATATAATTTTAATAAAATTAATTTAGTTTATTTATGTTTAAATTTTATTTTCATATTTATTTTATTGTAGTTTTATTTTATGTATCTCTCAAAAAAATGTTTAGCTTGAGTTGAGAAGGCAAACGGTTCCACATGCGAATAGTATGCACAAGGAAATGTCTTTCTGAACTTGCTAATTTGTGTCGAATATTGTTTATATTATTTGCAGACGTGCTGAAGTTTAGTTTGCTATATAAATAGCATGGTTCCTTCGTTTGTGCAGCAAGTATTTTTTTTTTGCAAGTATTTTATAAGTATCGTGAATTTGTATTATATAAATTAATACTTTTTATTTTTGTTATGAAAAGGTATAAAAAATAATATTTAAATATCATAAAATAACTTTTACCTGGGTTCTCCGGCTAGAGTAGTCGACTTGCCATATTAAGAACTTTCAGTTTGAAAAAAACAGCTGGGATCGATATATTATAATATAAAGCATAAATTAATTAATTGACGCGACGCAACGTAACATAACTCAACGGTACATAAAGAATTGAGACATGTTGGCTTTTTACAATAATTTGATTTTGTGCACATTAAGTACAGGGTCTATCAGAGTTGGGCTCAACCTTTCATACTTGTCGGAAATTAGCCCAACTTATGCTGCCCATCTAGTAGAGATGCTATCCTTAGCCAATTTTCAACTGAGTTAAGTTTAGTGCAATTGAAGCAAAGTTGTTGTCATATAATTGGTTACCATCAAGTCGCACCGCAAATCAAGTGCAGCAATTGCAACCAGCCTGCAATTCATTTGTGGCATGAATCGAGCTGGCCAGGGGCGGGTGGGGAGTGACCAGGTTTGTGGCATAAACCAAACACAAACCGCACGCAAAGTTGCCAACGTAGCCAAAACTGTTAAAACCACGAAACAACCCTGAAAGTGTCAGTTCAAAGCTTCTTAAAAGAGTCGAGCTCATGTCGGAGGAAATAATGAATACAAGGTTGGGAAACAAAGGGGGGGCGTTCCATTAGACATTCGTGGCTTATTAAACTCCCCATTGACGACATTCATCAGCATTAGATGGCGGCTTTGAACTTTTAAATCATAAGACGCAACTACTTCGCATTTGCAGAATATTAAATGTGGAGGGAATTACTACAGTTTGCAGTTATTAAAATCATTAGTGTCAAAAATGATGGCGAAATCCATGGAAAACCCATTTAACGTCAGCTCGTGAGTCGATCCAGTTCAGAGTTCATAATGTCAAGCATAATGAGAACGAGCAACTGGGCCGAGGGTTGACACTGACGTCTATTATTGAACAACGTAAAGGGCAGCGAGAAAAGACGACAACATTAATATTAATTTATTTGTGTAAATTATTTATGAAATTTTGTCGCTTTTGGTAATTACAATGCGCGTCGGTCTATGACTTTTTAATTAAAAGCTCAGCAGATTCTCATAAAGTGCGCTTGCTCATAAAAAGTAACGTTTCAGGGGAGAGTTCAACTCAGCCGCAACAAAATGTTCACACAAAAAACAAATATACTTACATACATATGTACTATGTGTTATCTACATACATATATTATCTGTGCAAAAAGAAATAATAATGAAAGCAAAAGTTTTGGCGACAATCCGTACGCATTTTATGGCCTGACTGGAGAGTGAAAATGTAGATAACACAGCCTTATACTCTGCAGTTCTTAGAGATGAGCAAACACCAATTGTTTCTATCAAACAAAAGTATTTTAACAATTTGTGAAGTTAGTAAAAATTTAACCAAATTACACACAATTTAATACTTTAACTATCTATTGATGATGAATCTTTGCACAATTTTAGAATAAAATCAAAAAATGTTCTTAAGAATATTCATTTTAATAAATATACATATAAAACAATAAAGTTAATAAAAATAAAAGAAAATACAAAAAAAATTTGAATATGTTAAATAATGAAAATTTAATACAATGAAAAGACGAAATATCCCAGAGCCCAGAGCCTATCATTAATCAGTCTAATTGCTTTAAAAAAAAATGGCTAAAAATTTAAAAAATTTAAGTTTTAAGTTAAAATATCTATTTTAAAACAAATCCAAAATATTTAAAGTCTGAAAATGTATTCTATTATAACAAAGAATAACTAATATTAAAAAACATGCAGTTTTTTGACAACTTTAAGTTTTTGCCCTTATCAAGAAAGTGCTGAAGTATCGCATGTCCTTCAACGCATCTCTAATGCCAATGTATTAGTGCGTGTATGTGTCTCTGTGTGTGCTTTCATCTGCTTAAAGTATGATTGCAAGTGTGAAAATATATATGCTAAACGTGCCCGCCCCGTTGCGCTCTCGTGCGTTTTTTGTTTTATGACGCGGCGACGTGCTCGGAAAATGAAAAGCACTTGACTCGCCAAAGTGCTGAACTTGGCGGTCTCCCGCTGCAATCCCTGCCCCCCTAGTACATCTTAAAGCCAAATCGTAAAACGTTTCGTCTCCTTTTTTATCAAAGCAAGTTTTTCTCGAAATTTACTCGCATTTGCCTGTTAGACATGTGATCCTGCAACAGGAATTCGGGCGCTTAACAGATGCTCTAAATATTTGTGTTCAGAAGAAAAAGTATTATCCTAATATTTTTTTATTTTATGTATCCACGTAAGTTTATTATTATAAAATAATAAATAAAGTATAATAAATATCATACACTAATCTAAAAAATATTAATATTTTGAATTCAAAATTAAAAATAAGATAGATTACTTGATTAGAATTACCAAAATCCGAATTTTACCAAATAAGTTTTAGAGTAACTTATTTCCAACACAATTACAGAAACTTTTCTAAAATTGAAGAATAAGAATATGATATTTTAAATTCAACCTGTCATTTAAATTAGTTTCTTGTGTGCTTAATTAAATATCTCTAGGGTATTTCAAATTCGACCATTCCTTTAAATCTTATTTCCTTTCTTATGTTTAGCAACTTACGACCGTCTGCAAATAGTTCTCCCTTTTTGTCTCTATTCCATTCTCATTTGCTCGAACGATTTAAGAAATTGTCGCCAAGATGATGTTCAAATATGCGTGCCTCCATTTGATGTGAGGTTCTAAATCTTGTAGAGTAAATAAAGTATGGTTCTGTGTGTGTGTTTCTCCTATGTAGTTTATAAAAACTCGACACTACATTTGCTTGCTCTACGCTTTGAGTTAATTTCATTTGATTTATTCGATTTCGAAACAGGAGCTAGAGTTAAGCCTTGTTGTTATACGAGGACGAATACGAGTATCTGTAGTTTTTGTTTTTGTTGTTGCTTCTGCGGTCAATAAATTACCCGCTGTGAGGAGGCTTTTTGCATTGTTTCTTTACATATTTGAAGTGCACTTTATGCTTTTTGCATACACAATTCGCAATTAATTTAAAACAATTATGTTGGCACCGTGCAAAAAGAACAGATTCGATCGTCGAACAAAATACAAAAAAAAACACACACAAACACACGCACACACAAAAACTCTCTGCGGTGAAATGACATGTCGCCTGTCAACCACACATTTTCAGTTGGAGTGTTATGCAATTATGGAAACGCATTTCCACGGATGGATTAAAACTGCCAGCCACCAGAGTTAATCATTCCTTCTTGCCTTACTTTCAAATGACATACATACAGCATTATGCCACAATTTAACTCATTAGCGGGCGGAATCATTTAATACTGTTCGGTAATCTCTATAAAGCTATTACTCGTATGTGGTACAAAGTAATTGAACGCAAATAAACATGCGTATGTATATATACTATATATATGATATGATAACGTAAAGGGCTCACGGAATTCAATACAATTTTGAATTTTTACAAGCTTTATATTGTTCGGATAATGGGTATATTTTTATACCCTCTTAACCTCTCAGCCACTTAAAGAAACCTTTTTGTGAATAAATATAAAGGGCACCGAAACAAAGTGAGATCGGTAAATTTAGACAGATAAATCATATTTTCATTTGCAATTTCGATCTTAGTTTGGCGATTCGATTTGACTCGTTTAATGATTTTTATGTCACGCCAACTCAAAGTGATATCAATCCGCTAAATATAGCCGAAATGGTATTAGAGCAGGTTAAAGAGGTTCAACTACGACAAAACTGATCGAATAAGAAATTCGGAACAGGCCTAACATATATAATCTTTATTTAAAATTTTAAAAGCCCGTTCCCACGAGCACTTTTTCACCGACGCGTCGGTGATTTTTGCCATTCACATAATTGCTTCGGTTGTCAAGCAAAAATATCCCTGTGGCGCAAACCAGCCACAACCGAATGTGGTAAGGCTACGAAAGGCATCGTCGAAGGTGCATTCGGAATTAATCTTTTCTCAAGCTGTTAGAACATACATAGGATAGTAATGGGACGTTTTTTCGTTTCTCCCTGTCTCTTGCCATCGAACCTGCGGAAGTCGTTCGGTTTTTGATATTAATCTTTGGTGGTACTATTTTTGTTTGTATTATTTTCAAATTTGTACATCCACGGGTAGTTGTTTGTGCAAATATTGGGCTATTCTTTTTCCATATGATTTTGTTTTGACACGAGCCACTTCACTTTTAGCGCGTGGCAGCAGCAGATGTCGGACAAATTAAAAGGACAAAAAATACTATATATTTAATATTTATAATTTAAGAGTAGATTTATAAAATTGTTGTTTATTGTTGGTTATTGTTATTTATTACATTTTTATTAAAATTTTTAATTTTATTCATTTATTTAATTTTAACATATAATTGTAATTTGAATATTAATAATAAATTTTGTTGTAAAAAACTATAATAAAAATTAGAATCTTTTATTTTGCAATAGAAAACTATTGCGTGCTTTATCAGTGGGTACAGCATCTGCATTACAATCCTATGGGCATGGTATACCAGTCAGTAAAGCATCTGCATTACAATCCCATACGCAACAGTATACAGGACGGTAATGGAACACGAAGTGTGCTCGACTAATCAAATACTTGTTCGATTACATGTTGGCGATTTTTAAGCTAGACCAGCAGAAAAAGCGGCCAACCTTATGGAAAAGTAATGCATGTTGTGGTATGAATTCGAACGCATTCCGGCTTCGAAGTATGATGGTCGCAATCGATTCTCGAATGCGAATTTGCGCCACTGGGATTTGTGCTCCTATAGTTTACATGAAAATGGATTCCGATTCGGACTCGGACTCGGATGAAGCCTGAGCAGTGTTAATTGCATCTGTCTGTTGCTCCGGGCAAACTCGTACTAATACTTTGTACCTATACCTGTACACCCAACGGCTAATGGATTTTTCCACGCCTAATTACCATTACTTAGCGAGACAACGGGTTCAGCAACAACAATAAAAATTGCATTAAAAATTTGAAATTTTTTCTCCCACGACGGCAACAAAAAATGGTTTTTGTTAATTTTATAATTTTTTCATATTCTTGTAGCTAGAGCGTGTGAAAAATGCAAATGGAATTTCATAGTCACCATTAACACCTTTTTGCACAGTCGCCTCAGTTTGCCTCGCCGGTTGGCTCTTATATTATATTCTCGTTTCCATTTGTTTCACCTTTCTTCTGGTCCTATTCTCTTCGCTTCTCTGTGCATATTTTATGTGACGTCATGAGCCGAAAAAAATGCATTTAATTAAATGCCACACAAATGTGACGCGAAACGTTTCCACCTTGTGTTATATTTTATAGTCCCTTCCGGATTGTGGTCTTTTGGTCGGTTCTAACAAAATCCCGACCCTGTCACCGCGGACTGTGTCCCATGCACTAAAAGCCATATTTGAGTTGCCACTTAGGAAAAAGTGGCAGAACGAAAGTAAGACTATTGTTTTTAGAAGGGACACATATAATAGAACCAAATATTCTACAAAGATATTGCGACGGTCATTCGGGATTCCAGTGAAATAATTCACATCTATTACCTTAAGAAGAGTAGATCAAGTTCCGGAAAATGGTACAAGATTTTGGATAGATTCGAAGTAGGCACAGGATCTTAGGGCAACCACATTCATCAAAATAAAAGTTCCTTTTTTCGAGATTTTGAGAATGCCAATTAAATTAGTACCCGATACAAAAGTGCACTTAAAGAAATTAGAAAAAAGTCAGAATTTAATCTTCAATTTCATCCACATACGGAGGTCATATTTAAAATGACATGAAGTGATATAACTTAGGGAGAAAAAGAAATATGAAGAGAACACAAGTTTTTAAAAATGACTTTGCAAAATTTGCAATTTAAGCAACAAATGGTTTTTATTGCCTTCATATAACCGACTTCACTTACATATACTTATACAGACTTTACACTACATGGCTAAATTGTTTTTTTTATGTTTGACATACTTATACAAATTACTTTTAAATTAGAAACCGTACTTAAAAATAAGTACAGGGGTCTATTAACTTTGTCACAAAAAAAAAATATGTAACAGGCAGAAGAAGGCGTGGCAGACCCCATATACTGTATGTATTCTTGATCAGCATCAACAGCCGAGTCGATATTGCCATGTCCGTCTGTCCGTCCGTCCGTCTGTCCGTCAATGTAAGCGCCTAGATTTCGGAAACTATAAGAGCTAGAGACTCCAAACTTGGTATGTAGGTTCGTCTATATTGCGAGCAGATCAAATTGTTATAGATTTTGGATCGGAGTACTAAATCTTATAGCTGCCATAAGAACGGTCAGTCGTAAATCAAGTCTTAGTATGAAAAACTTTTTTGTCGTTTGAGATATCTGAACCAAACTGACGAATTATGCATATGGGATGGTCCCATACAACATGATCTAATTTGGTTGACATCGGACTACTATATCATATAGCTGCCATAGAAACAATTGATCGAAAGTATAGATTTAGTCTGTATTTTTTTTTGTATCTCAACCGATCGCATATAATGATGTCTACTACATTTTCATCGAATTTGGTTTAAATCGGTTCACTAGATCATATACGTACAGATGTAATACAAACAATTAGTCGAAAACTTAATGTGGCATCATCAAATCTTCGGTCTGCCTAATAAGTATTAAGCTATCGTTGTGCCAGGGCACAGGGTATCTTAAAGTCGAGCACACTCGACTGTAGCCGACAGGAGCCCCCTTGTTGGGCGAAAAAATACATTTAGTACATAACTATATTAATATTTGTAGCGATTTATATTATTTTATTTTAAGCAGTATTCGCTTTTCCATAGTAAGTACGGGGTCTCCGACAGTCGAGTATGCTCGACTGTAGCACCGTCGACTAGTTTTTCATTAATAATAATAATAATATGATAATATGGAAATAAGCATTACGAGTACTATAAAATATTATGCTGACTCACTTAAAAATATAATTAACGTATATTTCGCCAAAGAATTTAATCGTTTTTGAGCTAAACAAGTTTACAATTTTGCAGTTGGGATGACAATGCGGTTAATCAGCTCGAAGTCGAAGGATAGAACGATTTATGGGAAGAGTCTAAGTTGATTTGATAGTCAACACTTGCAAGTATTCACAATTAGATGGTAACAAAGTTCTTCAGACTGGAAGTTTATGAAAATAAGAGTCCTTTCTGGTTGTGGTAAAATCAGTTGTCGTTGTCAGCTTATACCCATAAAAAAAACCTCTTTACGAGGTAAAAGTCTAGTGACGAAAACATTTTCTTGCCCCAAAATTTCTGATATCCAATTTTGCGACGAATAATATTAAGTTTTACACATACATTATTTAAAAAAAAAATTTTGCCCTCGGCACATTGCGCTAAATTCTTTATACCTAATAAATATTACTTTTTTGCGCAGTGACGAGTGACAAAATTTTTTTTTTAAATAATGTATGTGTAAAACTTAATATTATTCGTCACAAAATTGGATATCAGAAATTTTGGGGCAAGAAAATGTTTTCGTCACTAGACTTTTACCTCGTAAAGAGGTTTTTTTTATGGGATATCAGAAATTTTTGAATAAGACATTAGATATTTTGAAAACTTCAATATTTTTTGACAGTATAACTTGTCAGCCTTGTTTATTGTTTGTACAGCAAAAACAAACAGTCTGGCAACACTGGTTCGTTTTACGAATCGCAAAATCTATCAGCACTCTCAAACTCTGGCTGCTATAACACTTTGTTGCTGCTGCCCTATTAAAATTCAAAGTAAAACGTATATATTCAGTTAATAGGTTATATCTTCCAAACCTATCGATACATTTTTTTGTGTCATATATCAAAAAACGCGAAATTTTACAAACTAAAATATATTGAAAATTAAAAAAAATCGTTAGCGGCGTTTTCTCAATAACCGCCAAAATGTGGCGAAAAATACCTTATTTCACCTGTAGCAATTTACCTGTGCTCTTAAGCAAAAAAGTGTACAGCTATGCTTAAAAGCCCTTCGAACTACCTTTTCAACGATATATAGATCACATCTGTAGCTTCTATCGTTTGGATGATATAAGGGTTTCAATTTCAGCGGTTTTTAGCGATTTCCCGCTAAACTAGCGATTTTTCGAAAAAGTCGTAGAACAAACGTTTCTAGATTTTTGAGCGGGAACAAGTCCTCATTCAAACTTTTAAGCTAAATCATCGCTTTGATACAAACAAACAAACAAACAAACAAACAAACAGACAAACATACTGACTTTTCATCTCATTTTCGGAAGGCGACTCAAAATTTCAAAATTAATTTTTTTTTTTAACCAGTTGTCGGATTTTGATGATCAAGGTGTCATTCGACGCGTATTTTTGATAAGAATTGTAAAAAATTCAAAAAAGGCTCCAACGGCCCCATTTGCTCCAATAATTTAAATTTTTCCCCTCCCATTTACACCTGTTTATCTCACGAACCAGGTGAGTTTTCAAAAATCTTAGTATGCACATTTGTAAGTTAAGTTGATACCTTTCGATCGGTATATAACTCGACCTGATCGGACAGTCATAGCAAATCTTCCATTCTTCCTGTGTATATATGCTAGTCGCCTTCGCACCCTTCGTGCTGCTTTCGTCACTAGCGCGGACTGCCGTCCGCAGTGATGAATCTCTGTTGAATGTGGCAGCTGTCGGGGGGGCGGAGCAAAGGAAATAGGGGACAACTCGAGTACGAGAACGAGTACGAGTAACAACAGCTCAATCCGAAAAGGCTTTAGACTGTCGTGTGCTTCCTTGCTTGGAGCTGTTCCGATTGCTGCTTACTTTGTATTTAGGCATTGCAATGCAATTTTTGAACTCAAATGCAACGGAAATTGTTGGGGAGGTGCCACAGTAAACCAAAAATTCGAACCAGAAACGGGAAACGAGAAACGAGCAGCTGAATTTGTCATTTTCAGTTTTGTCGGTTGTCGGGTTTTCTTTTTTTGCAGTCGTCGTTTTTGTTTATGCCTCTGCCTGACGAAAATTGCAGCCGACAGTTAGTCTGACAAAATGCCCTGCCCCAGCCCAGCCCAATCCCGTTGCTTATCCTGGGAGCCATCCTACCTACCTCATGCCACCGCACAATTCGTACGAATTCAAGCCATCTGTTTGCATACGTGCCCAATGTGCAATTGCCTGGGCGCTTCCAATCATTGGCCGTTTTTGCCGCCTTCCCTGTTTGTCAGCCTGGTTCGTTGAGTGTGCAACATGTAACTGACACAATCGAAATGGAAAACGACATGCAACACGACACATACTTGGGCAACAACGAGAAATAACTTGAGCTTGCAACAAACATTTTCTTACCTTCCAACCGCACGGAAATTGAAGTGTAAAATCACTGAAAATCTATCCAAGAGACGACTCTTCCCCTTCTTCTTCCCCCTCCGTCAGAATTTTGACTCCTTGATCGTCACACAGGCGTCAGATTATGCCAGCCCAAGCCCCTAAAGTGAAAAAGAACTTCTTACCCAAAGGCAGACACCAAAATTTGAGTTCATCTCGACTGCAGCTGCAACTGCAACGTGTGGCATTTCAGTGTAGCTCTTACCCTCTGTTTATTTAGCAGCGCGAAATTGCGACGAGTTAGATAAATCCCACTGCAAAGTAGCAAGAATGGTCTAGTCGTGTGTGCTCGACTATAAGATACCCTGTGGACAAACCCAAGATCAAATGTTAAATAAATTCTGTACTTATTACCTGATAATAAATTATATTCAGATTATTTTGGGAGCATAAAATATTGATGTAGAAATCAAGGTTCAAGTTTTTGGGCAGCCATAGCTTAGATATAAAATCTCAATCTTTTGTTATTGAATTTAAAAAAAAACTTTTTTTTTTTTTTTTTAACAATAAATAAATAAATTTGTTTTATTTGGTAAGTGTGGAATCCGTACATACAAATTAGCAACATAACCAACACAGATTTAGTATAGATAAAATAAGGACCAAACTTCTTGCGTAACGCAAAGGACTTGAAAAAAAAAAAAAAAAAAAAAAAACTTTAAGCAAAAAGATCTTAAATTTACCTTGTTCACTTTCTGTTTGCAGTTTGCATAGAACATTTTAGAGTATGAAGTTGGTACTCGTAGTGTATATCATGCACTACCAACAACTGCTCGTGTCTGTCCAAGGAAACATCCTTCGACTATCCTTCATTGTTGTTGTAGTTGTTAGTGACTGCGACTAGAGCTTGTCGTTGCCATTGCCGTTGCGGTTACGGTACATTGCTTACATTTGCGCCTATAAAATTTGCAAGAATTCGTTGTGTCAATTGCGAGAGTCTGGCTTTCAGTCTATCTGCCCGTTCGAGTATCTCTGTCTAGTTGCGATATATTTATTTACAGCATTAAATTGAGTTGGGCGAATTGGCGTTTCGTATTCGACGCTCCGCGTTTTGGCTTAAACTTAAAGCTTATGGAAAAGTAAAGTCATCAAGTTTGCAAGTTGCCCGCCGCACGGTACACGGGACGTATGTGTAATTTGCTTGAAGCTGCAGTAAAAATCCCGCTGCAGATGTTCCGCAGCACGAAATTAATTACGAAAACATATACAGACACACACACAAAAGAACAACAAGAAGAAGCAAAAGCGCCAAAATAATAATAATAAGTAAGAAAAATAAACTTTACACACAGCCAGCGAGAGAGACAGAGAGAGAGAGAGAGAGAAATAACACACATAAAGAAGCATATGCTAAGGAAAAGGCATAAAAATAAAGCAAAGAAGAAAGAAGTAACTTTTGCGATACGAGCATTATCTACATGTGTTTATATATCTTGTCGATTTTATTTGCTGTTGTTATTGTTGCTGTTTTTGCTGTTGCTGTTTTCGTTGATTCTGTTGCTGCTGATGAGTTGCTGAAGATTTCGACAAGCCATAAAAAACAGGACTAAGTCTAATAGGAAAAGCTATTGCTGGTCATATGAATGTGACTAATTGTCGCCATTCAATTACACTATGTATACTCTGTCCAACATATAAAATTGCAAATCATTTTGATTGCATAAATCATATAAACATTTTGAGAAATTTTGGTTGAAATCAAAAGTGATTACACTTATTAAAACTAAAAACTCTTGGACTGAATTTATTAAATGTGTCTCCAAAATGACTGAGAAAACTGATCTTTGCATTATTTTTATTTTCAACTTAACCAACTTCAAACTGAAATTAAATTCTAGAAATTTGCATTTCAAGCTTTGCATACATTTTAAAACGTCTTTTTCGAAAGTTATTGTATATTTTACAATTACGAAGACCCAGGTAAAGCTTAATCAAATTTTCTAGTATTCCTAATTGAAGATAGCTAGAAAGACATGCAATGTGTTATATGCAGACTTGAAATATCAGATTGCAGTTCGTTTCGGGATAGTTGAAAATAATATTTAAAGTAATAATTGTTAAACAAGGCATATTTCAACTTACAAAATTTATTGCCACATCTTTAGGTAGTCACTGAGGGCACTCAGCACGGAACATTGATCACCAATCATGATACCTGATTACTACTTTTTCCGTTCAGCAGGACATTCTAGCAATCAAAAATGTCAAATTTTGGTATCGGTATCACAAAAAAATGTATCGTATAAACAGTGTGATACGTAATACCGATTGTTATTTACCAACGATGAAAACAGAGACGCTGATTTAATAAAAAGGCATAATGTAATTCAGCAGGTTATGATTACTGATCCTTAACAAGTAAAGGAGCGATTACCGATTGGAAAACCCGCTAATTTGGTCTTTATCCAAACTAAATATCGGTTTAGATATTGAATTTTAAATACTGCTTTACCTATGCATTTTACTTATATTTAATTTTAAGGACACACATTGGATATAATTTACACAGGAGACAAATACATGATTACTGTCGAAATTAAAGAAGTTAAAAATTGTATACTCGTATCAATCATATGTAATCATCGACTTAACGATGTCATCACTACTTGATAATAATTTTGACATTTATTAAAAAAGAAAAATTTGTATGTGACCAAATACTTATCATAAAATGTTGTTTTATATTTTGATGAAATGCAATTTAAAACATGCCTAAGAGCATTAAAAATTCAACTGTGCCCACACATTGATATCGAGGAAAATGTTGATGAAAATTTAGGTGCAGGTGTAAGTATGTACATGTGTATACCAGTTTGCTAAATTGCTGTTGTTTGTCTTTAACATTTTATTTAGATCGTCTTTGGGTCTTTGGTTTTGACTGTGTGCTCAAAATATGAAAGGCAGCAATTAGTGTTAAATAAAGAAGTCATAAAGTGTAAATAAAATTTCTCAAGCACAAATGAAAAGCAAGCAATAACACGAGTGCTCGTTGGGTTGCTTGGTCGGTCGGTTGGTTGGTTCGGATTTAAACTGAAGCTCTCGGTATGAAATGCTGGTCATTATTTATGGCCAACATCGTTTGACATTTAAAGTGAAATGCCGGGCGACAGCTGGCAATCATTTTAAGGCATTTACCAAACAATTAATTCCTGCATAAATATTGTAAATAAATGGCAGACATTGTAACATACGATGACGAGTACATTTTTGAATTCAATACTCGTGCCACAATTATTGTTTTCACTTTGATTTATTCTCGTTTGTTGGCTCAATTTGTCAATTAATCAGCATAATTGTGCAATGGAAATAGTTTCGATGAAATTAATGCTTCAATTGAATGACATGCACACAGTTTGTTTACACGAATTATTGACGTAAAAGTCTTATGAACTTTCTATTTACATTCTCCTAGTTAATTGCTTAATTGAAACATAATAGTCTCGAAACTTGTTTACATTTTTCATGTCGACTGTCTTAAGACAATCATTTTATTTGGGTAGCTTTCGCCCTTGGCTATTGAATGAATCTAAATGTCTTTGTTTATCTAACCTAATGTGATTAAATAAGCTTATATTAAAAATAGTTGCTATATTATTAATATATATTCTATTTTTTATTAACCAATAATATTTTCAGCAGTCACGAATAAATTTTGCTGCTATATTGGGGATTTTAGATGTGCGCATTTATTTTAACGATTTACGATTTTTATTGCATTTTAAAATGTTTGATTAATTATTAATTCATCTTTAGTCATACAAAAATATCAATTAAGTTAAATTTTGATGAAATCAAGATAATTTTTTAACTATTTTGTTCCTTTAAGAAAGACAACATAAATATAATATTTTATAATATTTATTTTAAATTTCATAAATTTTGCTTTGAAAACTTAAAGTCAAGAGGAAAATTCACATTTTTAGCGGATAGAAATTAACTTTTGAACATAGTCTTCCTTTAGTGAAATTTATCTGGTGGTCCTTCAACTTCTTTATATTTTCCAGATAAAAGGGTTAGTCAAAACCCAAAAAATGTTGCTACTCTTTTGTGTCTGATGAAAGATAAATGATTTTAAAGTTGTTCACTATATAAGTTAAGCAATGCAACCTAATTTCGAGTTACAGTATCTAACAAAATTATAATTTTATTCAGAAAGTTGTATTACTCAATAATTTTATATGACAAACTAGGGGGCTCCGCCCCCCTGCTCGCTTCATTCGCCAACCCCCAACTCGTTTCGCTCGCAAAATTGAAAAGAAGGTCTTTAGTTGTCCGGCTCAACAAATTTATATAACATTTTTTGTAAAAAAAACGAAATTATTCAACTTCCGTTGTCCGCGGCTTTAATGTTTCCTTCTTGCAATTGGACTTTGGCTAAAAGTCAGATTTAGCGATTTGGCGGGAAAAAGCTAAATTTGGTGGAAAAAAATGTAAATTTGGGGAAAAAGTCAAAATTTAACAAGAACAGTTAATGTGTGAGTTTTGTTAGGATATCTCATACAACAACAGAGTTTTTGATTCGAAAGGTTAATTTGCATCCGATTGTTCCTATGACAGCTAAATGATATAGTAATCCGACTTTTACCAAATTTGGTAAGAATGTAGAGACAGTCCCAAACATACAATCTGTGAGTTTGGTTGGGATATATTAAGAAATAAAAAAGTTTTTCATACTAAGCAATTTCCTGACCTTTGACCCCGAATTTCGCAAAACGCCGTCTTATTGCACAATGAAATTATGTCATCTATGTTGTGTGAAAATATCATATCTATCTTTTACCGTTTGGGCTACACGTTGATGTGAGTCAGTGAGTCAGTCAGGACAAAGAATTTTATATATACTATATTTAAGTGGATAAACTTATCACTCAAAATATTTGTAAATGTAATTATCAATTAGATATGAGAATGAATGTGTTCGATTAAGAGATTCTCTGTAGGAACAAAGATCTTAACTACTAAACTAAGTTATAGAAAGTCATATGTTATGTTTAAATGAGTGCAGGGTGTAAAGCAATGATTGTCGGACTAAAATGAACTTTCCTACAACCCTCAACAGTGATTTAATAAACAAGCTTAAACGAATTCAAACAAATTTGGGCAAACAATGCGTTCTAATAAATAGGCGCAGCGCATGCTAGGAATGAAATGAATTTACGACTCATGAGAAAATAAAATATGACTATGAATGAATTTGAACTTGTTTAACTGCTGGAAATGAAGGAGGCCGAATCGCATGCAGAGTCATCATTGGTTGGTGCTAGGCACTAGAGTCGGCACTGAGAGTCCCTAGACGGTAACGAGAATGTCTACGACAAGCACCAGGACGAGGACGAAGACGTGGATGAGGGGACAAATGCGAGGACAAGAGCGATGAGAACAATTTCTAGTGGGAATCACGTAACGAAGTGCATTGTTAAAATATAATAAAATCGCAATTTTGCGTTCATGTTGCAATGTGGCGTCATATCCTTTTTCCTTTAATTTTTCACGAATTTGCCGTTTCGTAGTTCCGAAACCCAAAACCAGACAGAGAAAGGGAGTGCGAGAGAGAAAGAGAGGGAGAGGAAGAGATATTCATACTCCACCCACTGTACAGTGCACTTTCACAATCCCCTTACCTTGTGCTCCCTCCTGCAGTTTTTAATGGGTCTCCGTCTCCGTCTCCGGCTTGAGGGTTTGTGGGGTTCTATGCACACTCCATAGATTTTAATGCAATTTTCTAGGGATTTTATATGTTTTTATTTCGCTGTTGTCATTGTCGCAGCTGCCAATGCCTTTGTTCTTGCCTAGGTCCGATTCCAAACGACCACTGGCCGCTTCGCTGAGTCGGTTCGGCTCGGATCGGTCTGGACATGGTTTGGGGCTTAGTTGTGTTTGGGTTCGGTTTGCTTACTTGTTTGGACGACGCGTCGCATCCGCTTGCAAGTTTCTCAAGCGCGCCATATTTCTGCACTCAATTGTCCTTCAGCACATTTTGCGGTTTGCTACCTTACTCCTTTCCATTCGGTTTCTGTTTCTGTTTCTGTTTGTGTTTGCTCTGTATCTCTTTCCATTCCTATTCTCCTGCTGGCAATGTTGTAAAATATAATGCCTTTGTTTGCTCGCGCAATAAAAAATGATTACTTTAATTTCCGTGCACATAAAAAGCACGTCTAACATGAGAAATTGCTGTCATTGTGGCACTTTCTTTCAATTTTGTTGTTGACTTTTCAGTACTCGAACATTGAATAGCGACAGATAGTTAGTGAGATCTGCTTAAGAGTTGCATTTATACATTTTTTTGATGGAATATTAAACTAGAAACTATCTCATCTCAGTCGATACATAATATCTAACCAATATTTCAGCTCCAATAACAAATAATGCTCAAAAAAAAAATATATATACACTAAATTAAATATATTAAATTTATTCTAACGATTATTTATTTTTAGAAGATCAATTAAGATAAGGAATTTTGAGCAATGCAATATGACTCCTATGAAAATTGCATCAGGATCACATTTTAACAAATTGTTTCCATTTTTCGTTTTAGTGATAAAATTGTATTGAGGTTGAGGTTTTGAAACTAATTTAATTTTTATTCAATTTTTAAGCAAAACTATATGCAAGAATTAAAAATATTAAACAAGGGGACTCCGCCCCCTGCTTTCTTCGCTCGCCTATCCCCGGCTTCGCTCGAGGGGAGGTGCGGCTACAGTCGAGTTTACTCGACTGTAAGATACCCTGTGCCAGTATCCATAAAATATAATATTAGTTATAATATAATTAGTAAAATGTACATAGGTTAGCATATAAAACATAAATATTTAACGCCGCTCGAATTTGGTGAATGATATAGTAGTCCGAATTTAACCAGATTTGGTCATAAATAAATATTTAAATATTTAACGCCGCTCGAATTTGGTGAATGATATAGTAGTCCGAATTTAACCAGATTTGGTCAAAATGTAGTCCTATTTCAACCAAATTTGGTCAGGATATCTAGGACCATCCCGTATGCATATGGGCATTTCCAGAAAAAGGTCCACCACAACGAAAAACGTAAAATTGATCAAAAACTCACATCTTGTGAAATTTTCTTCCAAAAATGTATTCAAGTTATTTATTTTATCAATATACGCTAGAAGAAATTCAATAGGATGAAAATATAGATTCTACATTGGAAATAAATTCACTTTTTCCATATTTTTGCCTATTTTCTTAAAAATTGATTTTCAAAATGGACCGTTTGTATTTTAACGATTACACTAAGTCAGGGAATAAGATTGTAACATAAACCATTTTAATATATAGAAATATATTGAAAGTTTAATTTAAAACAAGTTCTAAGAGCTACATATATATCGGAATATAAAATAAAATTTGATGAACAAACTCTTGGAAAAACTAGGTGGAAATCTTGTCACGTTACAAATTACTAAGAAAACTTGTAAAATATATAAAACGGTAGTTACATATCAAAATTATTTCTAAAATTGGAAAGTACATTATTTTATTATGGTTTAAGAGTATTTTCTTCCAAATTACTCGCCACATTTCGCAGAGTTTAGCATTTGTCAAGATGAAGTCAAACATGACTTCCATTTTTCGTCGCGTTCGCGATGCATTGTTTTCTATAAATAATTCGAAAACGACAAGTCTTCAAAGCTTGTCTTTTATAATAAAAATAGTGTTGATATTATGCATTAAACACGTGAGAAAACAGTTTGGAAAATGTTAGCTTTTACCACATTTTTTTTCATTTAAAGACGTACAAATGTCGCGTTCTCGATCCTGGAAATACCCATATTCTGTCAGTTTGGTTGAGATATATTAAACAACAAAAAAGTTTTTCATACTGAGACTTGACTTTTGACTGATCATTCCTATGGCAGCTGAATGATATAGTGGTCCGATCCAAATTTAAAAACAAACTTGATCTGCGTCCGGTATCCAGAAACCTACATACCATTTTAAGTCTCTAGCTATTACAGTTTCTGAGATCGACGCGTTCAAACAGACGGACAGACAGACGGACATGGCTCAATCAACTCGGCTGTTGATGCTGATCAAGAGTATATATACTTTATGGGGTCGGAGATGCTTCCTTCTGCCTGTTACATACATCACTTAAATCTAATATACCCTTTTTGACCAATGGGCCCAGGGTATAATAAAATAGTATACATTTTGAATTAAAGTTGTATGTGTATTTCGCATTTTCATTAAAAATCATTTGTGAAATCCATATGACTATCGAATATCCTTCGCTTGGGGTAGATTTAAACTTGTCACTGAATACACTATAGTCGAGCAAATTATAGATTTGAAGATACATATATCTTCACCGCTTTTCAGTCAATGAGAACAAGCTTTCGAATCCTTTCTTACGGGTTTAATTTAAAAGATTTTCCTGTCTTGCTCAATATACGAGTTCTTTCAGGAATTATTCTCGCAATATTTTTGCTTTCGTTCACAGAAGATATACATATATTTTCTGGCATGTTTTGTGTCCAACCGCATGGGCCGAAAAAGCAAAGCTGAATGGTTTTCTTAGGCGGGTCGAGTGGTGAGTGGGTGAATGGGTGAATGGGTGAGTGGATGATAGGGAGTGCGGGGATAGGCACTGCTAAGCGAAAAGTTTATGGACGAAATTGTTTTCACCTGCTGTCCCAAATTTATAGCACCTCTCGCCTGGCCTGGCATGGCCTTTATTTTTATTTTTATTTGTATAATCCTTTCGCTTATGTCACGCCCACCAACTTTTGCACATGACAGAAACCAGCAAACAGCATTGGAGCCGCCAGTTGGATTAGCTGAGAGACAAAAAGCATCCCAACGTTTTCCAACTTCTCAACTTGGCCAGAATGCAAAATTGGGCCAGGCACAGTGGTCGAGCCGAGTGGACGTCCCATTTTATAGCTATTTCTTTTACTTTGTAGGAGCATAATGTTTGTTGTGCCCATTTTTATGAGTTGGCCAACGGACTGGCCATAATGGTTGAAACACTTGTTGTGCCCGCAAGGTATCCCCCATCATTTGAGCGCAGGGCAAAACATTTTTGAATGGTCTCATTAAACGACCAGAAATTATATTAAATTTGCCAAAAATTCAGCTGCATAAAAAAGTTGTAAATATTTTAATGCCTGCATTAATATGCAACGTCAACCACTGTGCTGGGTGGGTCGATGGATCGGTGGTGGTGGTGTTGGTGTTGGTACTACTGCTGCTGGTGAGGATTGCCGCTGTCGCTGCTAATACCACCGCTAATAAAATCTTACTGCCGCAGCATCCCAGGGCCATGAAGCACAGCTGTGTGCAGTCATTTTTACTGCTGCAGTAGGAAATACGAGTACTCGTGGCACTGCCAAAGGCAAAAGACGTTGAAAAGGACGCAACGCGTTGGCCAAAAGGCCAAAAGGGAATTGCCAGTTGCCAGTTGCCAGAGTCTGTCTTGGCTCTTTCCCTGTCTGTCTGTTCTCGGGTGTTTGGGTGTGAACTAGTTCAGAGATTGCATTGAAAGGAACTGAAAGTGCTTGCTGGCTATATTAAGTTTATTGTTGGATTTATTGTTAATCGGTATTAGTTTTGGCTCTCATCGTTTCCCTTCTCTTCATGATTTTCCCTGCAACTACGGGAAGTATTAAATTTACATACATAATTCTATTTATTCCGAACCGAAAAGATTCCGATTCGAGTTCTTGTAGTAGATTCATTTAATGGTTCGGTTAATGATCTGGAATCTCTGAAAGAAAATAAATTCAGACACTTTATGAAATTGATTGGCTCACGAATCCTTGAAACAATTCTATGATATAGAGTGGAAATTCAAATAATTCATATTTATGATTAAAATGGGTTAATCTTTATTCCAAATATGGATGGATTCACATCAGCAGTTTAAAAGTATAGTATGATGACTATTTAGAGAACTAAGATTTATAAGTGGTCGAATTCAAAGCCAATTAATTAACTGGTTATAATTGTATAAAAATCTTGTTAATAATTTACAATTAAATATGGACAGTATGGGTATTCTATGTACCATTCATTAAATGAACTTTGAACTAAAAGATACTGAGTCCAATGTAGAACTAAGACGGATTTAACAAGAATTCATGGTATGCGTATTTGTACGAAAATCAGATTTGATTTCAAAAAACAGATAATATCAAATAATCAAAACATTTATTTTTTTAATGATTAAAAAAAAAATGGGAAATTAATGATTACATTTTTAGCAAGAAATCCCAGTATTAACAATTAACGAAATAAATAATATAGAAATAAATGGACTTACAAAAATTTTTAAAAGAAAATGTAATGAATGAAAAATGAAATTTTTGAAGTTTTCGAATTTGATGATATTTTAATTTGATGATCTTTTTAATTTAGATATTAATAAATTAAATTAAGATACTTATTCCAATTTGTGTACTTAAAGTTTTAAGTAAAATGTATCCATTCTTATATGTGAGATATGTACATCCAAACATCCGCATAATGTTGTTCATACCTAATTTAATTTTAATCTAACTCATATTTGCAATCCTTTATTTTAAATAAATTTTAATCAATTTAACATCAATTATAATATTAAATGATACATGAAGTGAGGTTCTAGTCTCGTATTCTTAACTTTACGATTCATAAAATTATTACATAGATCTGCTATAGCCTAATTTAAGAAGATCTAGTTGTATTTTCATTAAGATATATGTAGATAACATTCGAGTCGTCGCCTTACACAGAATGCGAGTTAGCTTCGGGCGAAGACTTTGTCGATTATGAGCATCTGGATAATAACATTTTGAGCACACCCTCGACATGTTCATCTCCATCTCCATCTTCATGTCCATGTCCAGGTTCATGTCGTTGTCCTTGTCGTTTTCTGTTGATCTACCGTTTCATTTAAATACAAATTAAAAGATGACAACGTTGCCTTTGTTGTTGCCTTTGGTGTTGCTGTTATAGCTTAACGTTTACATCTAATGAAACTTTATGACGAGCACTTGCCCAAGGGGGCGCAGGTCATTGGGCGGGGCATCGACTTGAGCCACACCTTTAAGTGGCTGCTCTCCTTTACTCTCCGCTCTTACCGCTTACCTGTCCGCGGTTTTCACTAATTTGCCCGGCAATTTGCATAAAGGCCGCGTCGCAAACGTTGTTGGCCAACGTAATTTTTGCATATATTTCGAAAAGGAGCCAAGAAAAAAAGAAAAGGAATATAAAGAAACCTTTGGGCATTTTCTGCTCACACAACTTGATTAAATTAGAGGTGAAGTCGGTAGTCCAAAATTGGGAGTTGAATGAGATTCGGCCTAATGACAGCCAGCTGCATTTTAGTGCCTGTCCAAAAGAGCTGACAGCTGTATGCCTTTGCATTTATAGTTTTGAGTAGTAATTCCGAGATTTATTTATGCATGAAATGCAAACAAAATCAGAATAATTACCAACAATGGCAACAAGCTGGCCATAACTGACAGCCAAACAAAGCCATAACAGCATGCAGATAAGCTCAGAGCAACAGAAAAAGAGAGGAAAGTGTGGAAGGGAGGAAGGGAGGGGAACGGAGAGACAGCGACTGCCAAATGAAATAGTATGCAACTCCTGGCTTGTCAGTTCTTATGCAATCCAGTCTAAAATTTTGCGATTCTGGCAGATAACTGACAATTTGTATCTTCAACGAACATACGAGTTATAGTTGTGGGCGGGGAAGGTAACTAAAAGATGTTCTACAAAACACTCCGAGAGTCATCAAAAAATCAGTTGGCTGAATATCAAATTTAATTTATTCATTACAACATTCATGAGTAGCTTTGAAATCTTAATATGTGTATCTAATACAAACTATGACTCTATCCATTGCAAAAGTACTCAACGTGCCAATATCGGGCGAGCTTACAAAACCAAAATACTAGGTGGAGTGAAAAGTAACCTCCTTGACCAAGAAAAGCATAAAAATTTATGTTGCCTTCTAGTCCATTCATATTTAGGCAGACATGTTAAATTTCAGCGCGATACAGTCATTAGTTTTTTTTTGAGAGCCGATTTTCGGAAGGTCTAAGAAATAACAAAAATACCGTTGCTCATTTTACTTTGCAAATATCATAGCAATTGAACCAAATGTGATAATTAAATAATTTTAATGGCATATGATAGATAACTCAGACTCAACCTATGAAATAAGCGTTTAAGAAAAGTGCTACGCCCCCTAGATATTTACTTAGGGGTAATCAAAGTTGAAATTTGTGAATTTGAAATTTTTAAAATTTTTGGATAGTTTTTGTTTCATTTTTTAGGTATTTATATTCAAAAAATTTAAAAACAATTTTTTTTTTTCAAAAAAATATTGTTTGTTTTCCGGTGTGAATTATAAGAATTGCATATGTCGACCTAATTCCTATGACATCTAAATGATATAGTCCGATTTCAACTAATCTGACATATTATGAATCTGGGGTAGTCTTATACATCCAGACCAAATTTGGTTCAAATCGGACCACGATATCATATAGCTGCCATAGGAACAATCGGTCGAACTATGCAATTATGCCGCGTGTTTTTATTGTGAGGTTGCGTTAGTTTTTTGGATGTCACGTGAAGCGGTGCAAAATTGTGCAGACAAAACTATATGCGTTGTTTAGAGAAATGATTACTGAAGGATTTTTAAGTTAGTGTACCTTTATGGATTCTAAATTTTTAGAGGTCAGCTTGCGCGGCAGGATAATTTTTTCATATGAAAAATCTTGCCGCTGAGGACTTCATCGCCAGTGGAGTTTTGGCCGCCACGAAACTTTCGAAACCAATATTTTACAGTGTAATCTAAAGGAGCACTAGCCCTATAATATTTATACAACTTTTCTTTAGATTTCTTTGCCGTTATGTTTCTCAAAAAATAAAGTTTCATGAAAAAACGAAAGTCGCCATTTTTTCCGTACTCATCATGATGTCAAACACGTCAACAAAAATCGGCTCTCAAAAAAAAAGCTAATGACTGCATCGAGCTGAAATTTTTTTTGTCTGCCTAAATATTATTGGACTAGAAGGCACCATAAACTTTTTTGCGATACTGCGATTAAACCTTTTTGCGATTACCTAGTACGGTAAGAAAATACTTGCAGTCCGTGCTAGATTGAAGTAATTAGATGTACTATGATTTTAGTTGTACATGTTGCTGTAGTACTTCCGATTAAAAATGTCGTGCCCACTTCTGATATAAACAATAACAGTATATGGTGAGAAGAGTTTTGCACAATCATGTCTGCTCCCAATTTTCGATACGCAAATTAAAATAATAGAGAACTATGATTATAAGACCTTTGACTTTGGAATACTTAAATTTAATAAAACTAATATCTAGAGCTGTATATTTCAAATTGATTGGACAAATATAAATAATAATTTGGGCAAACTATACATACATACATAATTTGGATAGATTGAATTATACTGACGATAGATTAAACAATATTCAAATACCACCTTAGCAGTAATAATAATCAAGGCTGCACACGTCATAAGATTTGGAGAAAGTCGGACTAACTTGGATCCTATTACATAAAGCACACAGAAGAAAATCAGTCTAATTTGTGAAAAGTTTGTTAAACTGAAATAAAAATAGATTAGAGCAGTTACGAGCTCCAACGTATATTATAGAACGCTAAATTGAAGAATCTCATTCGCTTATGCGTTCGAAGTAAGTATGTGGCTTTGTGGCTAAATGGATTCGAGTTAAAGCCATGGTGGAACCCAGACCGTTCCGTTTGGCCATTAAACACGTCAAAATAATCGCATGCTCTTTGGGACGAGTTTGTCATCAGCGTCAAACGTTGCCCCAGCTAACAATTAACAATTAAAACCCCAAAGCGCACAACTCAATTTTGTGTAACATACACACACACACACACACACACACAGATAGAGACAAGGGCTATTTCATATAGTATGTTATTTGTAGATAGTTTGGCGCCGATAGCAAACCGCAACAACAAGAATGACAAAAGAACAAGACAAGAACAACAACAGCAACAGAAACAAGAACGAGAGCGAGAGCGAGAACGAGACGGAGAATGACAACAAATTCGACAGCAACAACAATAATGGCCACTGTGAAAACTGCGAAGAGCCAAAAAGGATCCAAGCCAAGTTTTGTGGACTCGCTCAGCGCACTTACAACTAAAAACTTGTTACGTATTTAATTGCAATTAAAAAGTTGTTTGTAGTTGCGAATGTTGCGTTTTGTTTTCTTGTTGTTGTTGTTATTATTATTGCAGTTGTTGTTCTTATTGTTGTTGTTGTTGGCTAAACACCACACCAGGGCAATGGCTATAAGACTGCTGCCAAATTGTCTCTGCCATGAGAGCCACAAAGATGAAGTCATTACAAGCCGAACCCCCGAAACAAAGCGCAGAGCAGCTAAAGGGTTTCCTCCTAATGAGTTTGGGTGGAGGTTGAAGATTCAATTCCAGACTCAAACCCCAATCCCACCCAGCATCTATAGTTGTTGCGACTCAGATTTCGCCGATAGTACTTATTCGAGTTTGGGGGGATATTTGCTTAAACACAGCGGAGCAAAACTTTTACCAATAACAATTGGCCACGAACGCAATCGTCCAAAAAACAACATCAACGGGTCAAACACAAAATGGCTACACGGCATATAGTACATCATCTTTAAATTTGATATATTAATTATATGGCTATTGGGATTGTAATAATTACGGATTATTTAACCGTTTAAATCAAAAAGTTTTATACAGGAGTATTCAAAAAGTCTTTAGAAATTTGGATAACAATTAAATAAAATAGAAATATATAGTTAAATGAATGGAAATTGAAATCTACGACATTTCAATCAATTTAAAAATTATTTTAACTGAATTTAATAAATTTTAAATTTTATTAGCAATTCCTCGAAATATTTTGGATACTTTAAAGCAAACCAAGTTGGTTTCAAGGAGCTTTTTTTAAACATGTCTGCTAGTAAAGCATAGCACAAAAACAAAAAATTATTTTTCTACAAATTAGAATTCAATCTTGATTTGAAATTGGAGCTATGAATATTTTAATGGAAATTCCCTTCGATTGGTGTAGTAACGTCATGAAACCATTGACTTACTTTATTTAAAAACGATTTAAATGGGGAGCCATTTATCGTTTTCAGTAAAAAATTTCAAAAATGTAAATAGAAGTTTAAAATAAAGAAAATTGAATAGATTAAAAAAATCACTGTTGACCCTTCCATTTTTGGTGTAACATTTTTGGGTAAATATTCTTAGAACTGGTTTTTAATACATACAGAAACTTGTGCATGAATCGATTCTCTGCATGTTCTCTATTTTCCTGCTTATAAATGTTTTTCTTATACAAAGTCAAGTTATAAATTTATGCAAAGCATTCTTATGCATGGATTTAAATGCACAGAAAATCTAAAGATAAGAAATTCATAAACGAGTTCAATGCTCACAATGAAATAAAAGAAATGTTTAATTCATTTCTGAGTTTAATGAGTTTCAAAAGATACAACATCGAAAGCCATTACCAACCCCCAAATCCTCCAAAATTGTCAATGGGTTGTTGTTGTTGTTGTTCATATGGGCCACCAAAATATCCTCCTTGTTGTTGTTGCTGATCAAAGCCGCCTCCAATGAATTCGGGCCCAAATCCTTGTCCTTCCAGTCCTTGTTGTGGACCCATTTGTTCAAACCCACCTCCGAATCCTTCCTGATATGGCTGTTCAAAGCCTCCGTATCCTCCCTGTTGTTGTGGCCCGAAAACATTGCCAACGTTTCCACCAAAGTATCCCTGCTGTGGTCCTCCAAATCCTCCCCAGTCCCACTGTGCCGATGCCAAGGCGATCGTGGAAATCACAGCAAAAATGAGCAGCTAGAAAAGATTTAAATTAAGATCAATCTATTATTCAGCAACTATGTACTCGAAACAAAATCCAAACAGCCGGAACTGTAATTTATCTTTTGTTTTTTAAGTATTATACTTTAATTGATATCGATAATGTTACATTGCATTAAAAATGAAAAATTGTCTGCATAATTTAAATTTTTATTAAGTCTTAAAAAAATTTTTTTGCAAACTTAAAAACTTTAAAATTTCTTTGTCTAATTATAGCCATTATATTTTATATTATAGTTATACTAATATTTTAGCTATTATATTCAGCATTCAATGATTGTCGTACAGATGAAATAAAAAATGAATTGCAGATTGTGATTTTTAAAATAATAATAGAAAAGGTAACACTTTTAATAACAATTAAATTAGCAGCACATTTGCTGCTAGATAAAACATTTGCAGCACTTAATCCGTAAACAGTTTACTTACATGAAATTTCATATTAATTTTAAGACAATGTCCGATACTTCTGACTCGACACTTCATTGACTACTATTTTGATCGAGGCTAGCTCAACTTCTATTTATACGAACATTTCGTAGGTAGTTGATTCACTTCAGTTCTAAGAAACAGGTTAGAAAAAAGTCTACTCCCTACCTGATGCTACTTATTACCATTTTAAGACTTACCTGATTTTAGAGCTCTTTCTTAATCGACGGTCGAAATGAAAAGAATGGACAGGGAAATCAGATACATATTCATAAATAACGTAAATTTTTCTTAACCAATGTTAACTTGTTTGTATCACAAAATATGGTATACAGACTGAATTTTTACTTGCAGAATCTTTATAAGAAAAATCTACTTAAAAACGAAGGTAAAGTCTTTATATTTATCATTACTCACAGATTAATATCGATTAAATCAACAATTGTTGAAAAAACCAAGTTCGTTTAAAAGTGTCCCGAAATCAATTTAGTTTCCAATTTAGTTTCCCGTATGCTAAGTAAAATAAGTTAATGAAGCTTACATTTATTTATTAAATTAAATTATAATTGTATTTTTGGTATTTTTTCCAACCTTTTTCGATGCCTCTTGTCCCATTTGTTACAAATGTACTGAAATTGCAATTGCTATTTTTTCTCTCTAGATTTCTTTAATATAGCTTTAAGGCCAAGCTCTTTTACAAATTGAAAATTTATAATGAAAATTTTAAGATTTTTATCAGGGACCGTAACTTTTATAAGCTTTAAAACAAAAATTACATATTAACAATACTTTAAAATTTATATTTAAAAGTTACGAAATAACAATTATTCTTAATTTTTATTTAAAAAGTCAAAAATAATCGTTCAAATTATTTTTTTTTTTATAAAAGTTGAGAAATACGAGGGCTGCTATATATATTTCTGGCCTAATAATGAAAATGCGAATATTTATCATCAAAAATTGTTTTATTAAAATGTTTGTTTTTTAGTGACCTTTCTAATTTTTAGAAGTAAGTTTTAGCCAATTTGAGGTCTAGTAATGTCAATATGACAATTACAACAAACAACAAAACACACAAAGCACTTGCAGAACGCAAGGAGCATGGCTCGGTATACAGCTGTTTCAAGAGATGCCAGTCTCTATCATCAGTACCGTTGTGCTGACTTGACCAGCGATCCAAGCTTAATGTCACCTTTGAGAAGCCAGAACCAGTTGTGAATTCTAAGCTTCCAAAGTGAAAAAAGCTGTAAAGCTGATCAAGCCCTTTGTGTGTTTGTTGTTGCCGTCGTTGTTGTGTAAATGCCATCGGCATTTTTAGTACAACAACAATTTTGTTTTTGTTTTCTGTTTATGTCAGTAACAAGTGAGTGTTGCTACTATTTCAGAAACTTTCCGACGTGTCTTTCGTTTTGTTAAAATGTTTGTTTTTTAGTGACCTTTCTAATTTTTAGAAGTAAGTTTTAGCCAATTTGAGGTCTAGTAATGTCAATATGACAATTACAACAAACAACAAAACACACAAAGCACTTGCAGAACGCAAGGAGCATGGCTCGGTATACAGCTGTTTCAAGAGATGCCAGTCTCTATCATCAGTACCGTTGTGCTGACTTGACCAGCGATCCAAGCTTAATGTCACCTTTGAGAAGCCAGAACCAGTTGTGAATTCTAAGCTTCCAAAGTGAAAAAAGCTGTAAAGCTGATCAAGCCCTTTGTGTGTTTGTTGTTGCCGTCGTTGTTGTGTAAATGCCATCGGCATTTTTAGTACAACAACAATTTTGTTTTTGTTTTCTGTTTATGTCAGTAACAAGTGAGTGTTGCTACTATTTCAGAAACTTTCCGACGTGTCTTTCGTTTTGTTAAAATGTTTGTTTTTTAGTGACCTTTCTAATTTTTAGAAGTAAGTTTTAGCCAATTTGAGGTCTAGTAATGTCAATATGACAATTACAACAAACAACAAAACACACAAAGCACTTGCAGAACGCAAGGAGCATGGCTCGGTATACAGCTGTTTCAAGAGATGCCAGTCTCTATCATCAGTACCGTTGTGCTGACTTGACCAGCGATCCAAGCTTAATGTCACCTTTGAGAAGCCAGAACCAGTTGTGAATTCTAAGCTTCCAAAGTGAAAAAAGCTGTACGGTACTGATGATAGAGACTGGCATCTCTTGAAACAGCTGTATACCGAGCCATGCTCCTTGCGTTCTGCAAGTGCTTTGTGTGTTTTGTTGTTTGTTGTAATTGTCATATTGACATTACTAGACCTCAAATTGGCTAAAACTTACTTCTAAAAATTAGAAAGGTCACTAAAAAACAAACATTTTAACAAAACGAAAGACACGTCGGAAAGTTTCTGAAATAGTAGCAACACTCACTTGTTACTGACATAAACAGAAAACAAAAACAAAATTGTTGTTGTACTAAAAATGCCGATGGCATTTACACAACAACGACGGCAACAACAAACACACAAAGGGCTTGATCAGCTTTACAGCTTTTTTCACTTTGGAAGCTTAGAATTCACAACTGGTTCTGGCTTCTCAAAGGTGACATTAAGCTTGGATCGCTGGTCAAGTCAGCACAACGGTACTGATGATAGAGATTGGCATCTCTTGAAACAGCTGTATACCGAGCCATGCTCCTTGCGTTCTGCAAGTGCTTTGTGTGTTTTGTTGTTTGTTGTAATTGTCATATTGACATTACTAGACCTCAAATTGGCTAAAACTTACTTCTAAAAATTAGAAAGGTCACTAAAAAACAAACATTTTAACAAAACGAAAGACACGTCGGAAAGTTTCTGAAATAGTAGCAACACTCACTTGTTACTGACATAAACAGAAAACAAAAACAAAATTGTTGTTGTACTAAAAATGCCGATGGCATTTACACAACAACGACGGCAACAACAAACACACAAAGGGCTTGATCAGCTTTACAGCTTTTTTCACTTTGGAAGCTTAGAATTCACAACTGGTTCTGGCTTCTCAAAGGTGACATTAAGCTTGGATCGCTGGTCAAGTCAGCACAACGGTACTGATGATAGAGACTGGCATCTCTTGAAACAGCTGTATACCGAGCCATGCTCCTTGCGTTCTGCAAGTGCTTTGTGTGTTTTGTTGTTTGTTGTAATTGTCATATTGACATTACTAGACCTCAAATTGGCTAAAACTTACTTCTAAATTGTTTTATTGTTTTTCAAAGTATTCTCCAGCCTGATTTATACACTTTAGCATGCGCTCAAACCAATTGTCGAAGCACTTTTTCCACTCCGATTGAGACACCTCCAAAACATGGTTTTTGAACGCTTCAACAGCATCTTCTGGGCACGAAAATCGTTGACCACGCATTTTTTTCTTGATGTGCGGGAATAAAAAGAAGTCATTGGGTGCCAAGTCAGGGCTGTACGGCGGATGACCCATCAATTCGACGTTTTGGCCGGTCAAAAAGGCGCTGGTTTGAGCCGATGTGTGAGAGCTCGCGTTGTCATGGTGAAGAATGATTCGTCTTCTCTTGTTTGTTTTTCGAATTTCTCCGAAGACTTCAGGCAAACAAATTGTGGTGTACCACTCAGAATTGACCGTCCTTCGTTGCTCAAGCGGAACAGTCGCCACATGACCAGTTTTGCCGAAGAAACAGGCGACCATTTGCTTCGAAGTGCTTCTTCCACGAACAACTTTCGTTGGATTTGGCTCGTCTTCGAAGACCCACACGGTCGATTGTTGTTTTGTTTCGGGCTCATACGCATAGATCCAAGATTCGTCACCTGTGACGATCTTATGAACATCTTTTGAAGCACCGCGATCGTATTTTTTCAACATTTCTTTGCACCAATCGACACGAGCCTTTTTTTGAGCGATTGTCAAATTGTGCGGGATCCAACGACAACAAACCTTTTTTACGGTCAGGTGTTTATGTAATATCGAATGTATGCTGGTGGGAGAAATGCCCAAGGATGCCTCTATCTCCCGGTATGTCACATGACGATCTTGCATTATTAGTTCACGCACGGCATCAATGTTCTCTGGCACAACGGACGTTTTTGGACGACCTTCACGGAATTCGTCGTTGAGCGAACTGCGACCACGATTAAATTCGTTATACCAGTTTTTCACGGTGCTATAGGATGGTGCTTGATCGCCATACAAAGACTTAAGTTCATCGATGCACTCTTGTCTGGATAATCCACGTCGAAAGTTGTGAAAAATGATCGCACGAAAATGCTCACGTGTCAATTCCATTTTTTTAACGGAATTGAATTGTTCAAAGCTCTGTAAGTTTAACAATTCACGATTAAATGACAACACGTTCTGAGTGATGTTATGCTAAAAAATGTCAACCTTTCCAATGGAAATATCAGATTGCACCTGGCAACACTTATTGTTGCCTAGGCCAGAAATATATATAGCAGCCTACGTAACACATATTCCTGATTTTTTCATTAAAAGTAAAATATAAGAGTTATTTTTTATTTTTATTTTAAAAGTTACAAATAAGAATTATTCTGTAACTTTTATTTTAAAAATCAAAAAATAAAAGTTAAGTTGAATATCTTTTGAACCAAGTGGTGTATTACAAACAAAATACCAATTGATACTTAAATACCAAAAATACACTAGAAATCATAAATAAAATAGAATCACTTTAACTTTTATTTTTGGTTTTTAAAATAAAAGTTACGGAATAACTGTTATTTGTAACTATTAAAATAAAAATCAAAAATACCTGTTATTTTTTACTTTTATTGAAAAATCAGGAATAAGTATTATTTCTCAACTTTTATTAAAAAAATTAATATTTACGATTATTTTTGATTTTTTAAAAAATATTTAAAAATAAGAATTAAATTTGATTTAAATTTTATAATTTGAAAATAGAAATTGTTGGCTGATATCGATAGTCCCGACTGAAATAGGAATTTTGGTGTTTACCATTTTACTGTAGCATATTTGCTTCACATTGATTTCTTTAGCATTCATAACTATTATTTGCAGTCCCTGATTTTCTGCAAAGTTCATTGCAATAAATTGAAATAAAAAGTTAGCTGTTCACATTACATTCTGAACAAAAAAAAATCAATTGTCTCTGCCAGAGTTACAAGAAATTCGAGTATTTTTGACAGTTTGACAAGAGCAAACCCAACTGTACCACTCGAATCTCTGCTTTGTGGAGGAGTTACCTGCGGATAAAGTGTGAATCGCCAGACCCTCGACATTCGCCAACCATTATAGTTGGTTCAGCTTATTCTTGCTGTCTTTTCAACTTGTTTCCCTCAACAAGTGCGAGTACTCGCACAGACTGCAGTCGACTTCCTCAGCACGAAGGGTTGGCCCCTTCCGGCCCCCCCTCCCCGCCGGCAATTGAGTTTAGTGGATACGTGTACGGTTAGTGGAAGCTGCTGGGAAAACCCGGACTGACTTGGGGATTGCAGCACCAATGACGCGTGTAAGCGGTAAATGAATTTATTTGGCTCATTTACTTGCAGTTAATTTTATTTTTTTTTTTATTTATTGAGTTTGTTAAGCAACCCACGCAGCAGAATAGCAACAGCAACAGGAACTGCATGTATACTACGAAGTAAACATTTTCATACATACGCACACGATACACTTGATACAATTTCTCTGAAAAAGAATTCCACTTATATGAGTACAACAGACTAGAAATGACAGACAGACTGTAAATATAAATGTAAAATGATAAATTAATTATGTAATTAATATTTTGTAATTAATAATGAAATTAAATTAAGATTCTTTAGATTTGAAAATAAGCATAGAACTGTAGAGGTTGCTTAAGACAGGAAGCAATAACGGAAGCGGAATCGAAATAAATTGTTTCATCTGTAGTACCGCATCCGGAACCGAATCATTTTCACACAAAGATTTGTCGCTTTTTCATAACGTTTAAAATTTCGTTGAGATTAAGTAAGGATTATCACGGTAAAATGCACATCTACAATATGGAAAAGCGAAAAACATTTTTTAAACTCCTGTGCAAATTATCTTTTATTTTGTAGGTCATTCTGAGACGGTGTATAAGCGATTTATTTTGATATTTCATTGCAAGACTGACAAAATTAAAATAATTATCATGTAATATTAAACGATAATAGCTATATGCTTGTTACTTAGCCCTTTTTCCTGAAAGCTTCGAACTTACAAAATTTGTAAGCATACAAAATGGGTTAAAACAAACTATTTGCAAATAGTCGCTTACTTACTTTTACTTTTACCTTGTATGGTATACTTATATGGTATTCTTTAACGAAAAACTCGTTTAAAATACTTGACAATTATCAAGTTAATTATTTTTAATCAAAATATGTTTTTTGTTAAATTAGTATCATTTATTGTGCTTTATATTTAAAAATTAAAGAAGATATCATGATTGATTTCATAAAAAAAAAAACGGTGTTTAACATTTCAATTAAAGACAACAAATAAACTAAGTGTCTTTGAGGACAACTTACTGTATATGAAACCATTTACTTTGTGTATAATATCAATTGTATTTTAATTGTAATTGCTATACATATTTTTCAGAGACACGTAAATTTGTACAGAATGCTGAAATTCTGCTCATTTAAGCTGTTAAATCTTTGATTATTTTCGACATGCTCACCGTAAAATGGAGTTTTCGAGTCCTTTACATTTGCATCCCCGAAAATCAACAACACTGTACATAATCATAGAGAACGTGTCAGCAATTTTCCACAGCTTGAGTAAAATGTCTAATAGGCGGCTTTGTGGCTCCCCATTCAAATTGCACCGTTTTTTCAGAAGCCTCCCTCAGAAAGAAAGAAAAGGAAGTTGTCCTGTCGCGTGCCATTGACTCTGACGTCTGGCTTCAACACTTTTCGGTGTTTTGATGGTTGCCCAACACGACACCTGGCCATGCATTCCAATTTGTTCAAATTTATTTCAATTACCGTCAATTTTCAATAATATTGCTCTAATTATATTCTATTAGTCTCCGTTGCCCAAAACATAATTATCTAAGGCACGCAGCACATTGTTCAGCTCCTCACATTGTATTCAAAACCAAGCAAATGGTAAATCTGTCAGATATATACATATGTACGCTCAGATATATGTATATTGAGTATGCTTTAAATTTGAGACTGTTTAAACCGAATTCTTAATTATACCCGTTACTTGAAAAATACAAAAAAGGATATATTGGACTCGTTGAAATATAAGTAACACGGAGAAGGAAGTATATATATTCTTGATCAGCATTAACGGCCGAGTCGATATACCCATGGCCGTCTGTCCGCCAGTGTAAGCTCCTAAACAGATAACAGATACAAACAAGCGCAACAGTCGAGTGGACTCGACAGCAATATACCCTGGCGCTAGGCACGTAGATGCTATTTGACGCGCCGAAGATTTGATGCCCATGGAAAACGCTCTGAGTTTGATTAAGATCAGGGACCGTAACGACTATAATTTTTAAAATATAAATTATAAAATAAAAGTTATTTGTTGATTTTTATCAAAAAAAATTAAATGAAAACTCATACTTTTCGATCTAAATTAAAAAATTATAAAATAATAATTAAGTTTCACTTTTTATTTAAGAATTACAATTTAACTCTTATTTTCAATTTTTATTTTAGCAATTGAAAATAAAAGTTATTTTTCAATTTTTATTATAAAAATTGAAAATAAAAACAATTTTTCAATTTTTATTATAAAAATTTAAAATAAAAAATATTCTTCAATTTTAATTATTAAAGTTAAATATTAAAATTTATTTATATTTTTCAATTCTTATTATAAATATTAAAAATAAAAGTTATTTTTAAATTTTTATAATAAAAATTGAAAATAACTTTAAGTTTTATTATAAAAATTGAAAAATAGCTTTTATTTTTAATAATTATAATAAAAATTGGAAACTAACTTTTATTCTATAATTTTAAAATAATAATTAAAAATGAAAATTTATCCAGTTTCTCACAACTCTTATTTACGGTCCCTGATTAAGATATTTCTAGAAAGAGCAACAATTTTCATACTAATCATTAATTATCGACCTATCGTTAAAATTTTATAAATCTATTAAAAGTAAAAATAATTAAGTAAATGAATAAAATTGGTTGACTAAGCCAGAATTTGAACCCACGACCCCTCGGGCACGGGAGCATATCTCTAGCAATAGACTAACGAAGCGACTAAGTTAATCCTGGCAAATGCACTAGTTATACCGGGATTCGAACTCGGATCTCAGTGGGCGTGGCAAAGTTTTAACATAAACTGATTTTGCCAGACATAATAAGGAGTTTTCATTCCAAATTTTTTTTAAAATGTCCAAAAATTATTATTTTATCCACTTTTACCTCCTGTTCATACAAAATTTGTATGAGATCATCTCATTCAAAAAATCATAAGAAATATCAGCGAAGAGAGTTTTGAAAAAAAAAATTAGTCACTATTAGAATTGTTTGGAGAAACTTTATGCACCAAAAAATTTGTTGCTTGAGAGCGAGGAAAAAACTAAAAAAAGTAGACTTCTAAGTACAAAAATTTTAAATTTTTAATATGTGCTTAATGGGTTAAAGAAAGTTTTGTATCATTCAAACGGAGTTTAAATAAATAACATTCCATTTATGCCAAAATTTAAATAAAAATTAAGTTCAAATTATGAGTAGGTTTTTCTTTGAAATTGTCAAAATACAAGATTGCAGGTTATCTTTGATACGCTGACTTTGTGACACTCTTGAAGAGCCCTGTATTGAAATTTCGCCTTATCGATTGAACGGCAAAAATATGAGAGATTAGTTGAGAAATGTTAAGAAAATAGAATAAATGTTAGTTTTTAACCGCCAGTTGATCCGATCCGTCCGATTTTGACATGAGTATGTACTGCCAGCAGCAAATAAAGAGACCTGTGTCCAGTTCCGTCAAGATAGCTTAAAACTAAGATATTAGTTTGCCTGCAACAAGGCGACAGACGGCAATCGCTATAAGGACGACCTCTGACTCATTTGTGACAAAAATAAGAATACTCTCAGCAAGGGTATAATACTGAAACACATTAATGGAAATTCATGTTGAAAATCCAGGTTCATTTCATTTTGAACTTTTCATGTGGCAACTTTGTGACTGCGAGTTTTAGCTATGCAAGCGTGTGAGGTTTGTTGGGGTTATTTAGGAGGTTAGCAATGCATTAGGTGGTTGGGTAGTTTATGCGAATACAGATGGCAAGGGTTGGGAACTTACAACTACATAGATGGGTTGGATGGGTCTCTCATCCGGCTGCTGCTCTTATGAATTTCACATGCTTAAGCCGCAAACTTATGTGCGCGCACAGCTTGAAATCCACGCGCACGTAAACTAAACTCTCAACTAACCCAAAAAACTCACAATCCCTTGCCTCCTTGGAACTTTGTTTTTCTCCTCCTGAATGCTCCATCCTTCGAAGTCGTCGTCACAGCTGCATTTGGGCTTTGGCATGTTAGCAGGGCTTAGGACTGAGCTGAGGAAATGGGGTTACTCAGGAACTCGGTAGCTGAAAAGTCAAAGTATCTTGTGCCAAGTCAATGAGCAATTGACTGTCCAACTCCCCCTGCCCTGCCCTGCCTGCGCCCTTGCTTCTTTTCTTACCTTCATATTTTCATATTTCATCAGAGATGTGAGCGAAAAGTTTTTAGAGACTGCAAGCGGGAAAAGTTCTTTTCAAGTGCACTTCCGGCAGACACAAGTCAAATGAAATGCAATTTTGGATCTGATAAATGTGTGATGGGTTGAAGATTGCAGCATTGGTTGCCAAAGGTGTGTCCTAGGCTTATAATTTATATTTTTAAATACATAATACATACAATATGACGTACCATAGAAAATAAATAAAATATGGATTGTGTCTTAAGTCTACATCTCGCTGTTCTCTTCAATCTGCTCCTCCCCTCCACGCTCAAGATATTGCTGTGAGTTAAAATTGGAGACCATGTTATGCGTTAGCTTCACAATACCCTCAAGTTCGCGTAAAGCAGATTGTGAATCCTGCAGGAACTTCATCAAGCGGACGTTCTTCACGGATGGAGTCTCTGTGGCGACGTTTTCGAAATTCTTCTGGAAATTGACAACGTACTCGAAGAGCAAATCGTGTTGCATTATGACATCGGTCATCTGTACGGCCTGTGGATCAGTTTTAATGTTGCTGTCCGCCTCGCTAATGCTCTGATAGCTGTCACACTTGTTGAGAGAACTATTGCACTCCGAAGTCTGGCTGGAGTTGAAGTCAACAAATCCGTTCGGCTCATCCTCAGGCTGCTCGGGCTCAGAGTCTTCTGTTTCCGATTCCGTGTCGTCTTTAAAGCCAGAGCTTTCCTGCACTTCATCTTCCATTTCACAGCTCTTTTCTTCATCCGCCGGTGGCATGCCATAGTCCCCATAATCATCATCCTTTGCCACCAACTCCTTGACGCGATCCGCATAGCGAAGGGTATTCAACGTGTTCTCCACGGAAGTTAAGCTCGGCGATATCATAGCTATCATGCAAGTCCTGTTCTGTTCACCGCCTATGAACGAGTCGCGCAGCACTTGAGTCAACTTGGATCCACGGAATGGTAAATGAGTCGAGTGTCGACTCAAAGCCCGAATACACTCCTTGAGTGCCAACAGAGACTTATTGATCTCGGCGCCCTCGCGACGGGTCTGAAGATTAGCCGTCTGCGTGTCGGCGCCACGTTCATTGCCAGCCAAGTCCACAAAGGAGCACTTGCCGCTGGGCTCGCAGGCGCCGGGCATAAACAGGGACATCTGAAAGACGGCATGGGAACGGGAAGACTTGATGTTCACCGAGGTCTGGCCGGAGGTGCGCTCCCGATTCCCCTGCTCAATGATGCCCAGCACTTCCCCGACATGGTTCACAGGCACCTGGGTTAGGCCGCAAATACAAACCTGCTGACGTCCATCCTCCAGCACACGGAGCATCGGTTTGTCCGGAAGTAGTAAGTCAAAGACCTACAAAATGCATTACAATCGATTATGGGAATAAGTGAATAAAAAATATAATTGAGAAATTCAGTCGAACTTCCCTAACTCGAACTTCCATTGTTATCTTTATGCCATTGTTACCGGCTCGTTGGGATATGTAATATTGATGTACAAAAACATACGGTGATGCAATATGATAGAATATTAAATCAACAATTACATTGGCTGGTGAATTAGCTTCAGGAAAGACGTACTTCAAATTATTAAATTAAATTATTAAATATTCAAACTTATTAGTTAAGAAATTCGAAACTGGAACAATCAAATTTAAGTAGCTGAAAAATATGGTATCTCATAGAAACCCGTTTTCATTATATTAAAAAATAAAAAATTAATTATGATGTCATTTGAATCGGAAACTTCGAACAAACTGGAATCTGTTTTTGTTGAAAATAACAAGAAAAGTTTACAATTTGAAATGCATTTATAAAATGGTGGTTTCTTTCAAAAAAAAATTAAAAAACATAAATTCCATATCTCGAAGTCTCCATAACTCGAACTTTTTTCTTGAATAATGGTGATTCGAGTTAGGAAAGTTCGACTGTAGTTTTCAATCACTTTTCTTGTAGCTTTGAGTGGTTTCTCTGGTTGGTTTTTATAAGGACATGCAACAACATAGATTGTTATTTTTATTTTGATCGAAAATAATAGACATGTGATATTTTTGGCTCAATTAAAGTTAAATTTTTCTAAAAGTGTTAAAAAAAAAATGCACTATCATTGGTAAAAGTTCATAATTGTCAATAATCTTAAAATCAATAAGAAAATGCAATGATTTTTTTAAGGATCACCATGGTGTTGTTTATTTTCTTGTATAAGATTTTTTATTTTTTCTTTTTTAGTATGGATTAGCTAATCGATTTACGATTTACTGAAGAGGGTAAAATGAATACAAAATTTGAGATAAACTTGATCTACCCATGATTTAAGGGGGTATTGCTGGTTTTCCGTTTTTTTTATTTTTTTTTTTTATTTTTATAACTTGGATATTTGAGAATATCGTCCTAAAAGGATTTTTTGAAATTCTAAATATTTTAGAAGATATGATTTTTTTTGTCCAGCAATGTTTTCGCCAAAATGCATCAAAATGCTTTGATGCAAAAAAATAACTTCAAACTTTAAACGCGTTTATCTCGAAACCACTTGTTTTTGAAGCTGCGGCACTGATTGCGCCCGTAGTTCTGAACCGATTTTGATGAAACATAGTGCAATCGACGCAGAATTGTCACTATTATGACCCCTACTTCAATCATAATTAACATTTTTTTACTATTTTTTTTTTACACTAAACAACAAAAAAAATGGCCCAAAACCGATTTTTCATTGGCCGCCATTTTGTAAAAAAAATCGCAAAACTATGATTGAGGTAGGGACCCGAATTACAACTGTACTGAATCTAACGCCGTTTACTTTTTTTATTTCTGATGATCCGAAGTGGAGTTATCCGTGCCGCAGACAGCAAACCTTTTTTTTCGAGGTCCAACTTTGAAGGCCGACAACTTTTTGAACAATGAAAAAAAATTTTTTTATTTTATTCAATATGGGCTAATCCGAAAATTTTTAAACCAAGGGCATAAACCTTAAATTGTCAATAATTTGCATGTTTTTTAATAATAGTTATTTTTTGTTATAATAGAATACATTTCAGGCCTCAAATTACAAAATCAAAATGGTGTAACGGTGGTTTGGTTGTTCATGGCCGAGCCTAATCAACTAATTCCTCTTTTTGCCTATTAATTTCAATATTTCTTGTAAAAAAAAGGGTATTTTCAATGGCCAAAAAGGTGGGCAAAACGGTCGTCTGAGTGTTTAGAGCTTAGCTCATCTTAAACTTTGTTTAATTTTCTTTTATTTAAGAGCATCGAAAAAATATTTAATATATATTAATAATTTGAAAAGAAGTGTGTGTGTAAAAAGTGTAACGTCCGCAACGTAACGTCCGCAACAGACAAAAACTAAGACTTTTAATTAACGAGACTACTTATCTTTATTTGTAAAGCTGAATTGATATGGTCATATATTCCACTTAATTTTGTGTATTTGGATATTTTTTGTTTATTATGCAAAGTTCGCTAATACATATATGTGCAAATGTACGTTAACCTCAAATCGACTTCCATTCTTTGTAACGGCCGCAACGGAACTTTCAGCAAGCCTAATGTTTTTTTAAAAACAGTAAGGCTTTTATCTTAAAATAGGTTTGAGAGTTTAAACTGATACAGCTCGCGTTCAGATTAATGAATTTTAATGAAATTTTCTGAAAAATGCATTTCATTGGGAATACTTTTATTCCAGCTAAATTTAGTGTCAGCTAAATTTAGTGTCTCTGGCTCTTATCGTTGTTGAGATCGACGTGTTCATACAGACAGACAGACGGACATGGCCCAGTCTGGCCTCGGCTATTGACACTGATTAAAAATATACAGGGGTGCCACAGAAATCGCTTTCGCTTGAATTTCATTTCAATTTCATACAAATTTAAGTGAAATTCAAGCGAAAGCGATTTCTGTGGCACCCCTGATATACACACTTGTAGATGTATCCCGGACACAGGGTATAATTAACTCACCTTACTTCCATAGATCTCAAAGTAGCTGCAAGTAACACTAGCGCCCAGGTCACGATACTTGGGCTTCTGAAGCTCTGAGAAGACATCTCTGGCCGCAAGTGCATAAATGCCAGTGGTACAGTCCTGTACCTTGCCACAGAACTCACCGCCCATGGTGTGTGTCTTGCCACTGCCCGTCTGGCCATAGGCAAAGCAGGTGGCATTGCCCCCCTCAAACATGGTACGGATCAAAGGTCGAGCGGTGTGCTCATAGACCAGAGTATTGCTGCAAGCCTCATCGAAGGTATAGTCAAAGCGAAACTTATGATGCTCCAGGAACTTGGTTAGATCGACCTTGTTGCGCAGCTCATGCACGATCAATGAATCACGATTCGTCACCGAGATAACGTCCACGGCCTTAGACTGCAGCTCGCGACGACTCATCGGGCGTTTCCGGACGCAGACGGTGATCTGTTGGATGCGAGCACCGCGGGGACTCAGGCATCGCAGTGGGTTCATTTGCAACAGATCACGGTAGTTGCGGACCATGAGAGCCACTTCCCAGTTGGGATTGTTGGGATCCTTGCTCTTCAATGCACTAATTTCCTTGCGCTGTTCAGCTTGTAGGGCACGACGACGCTCCCGCTGCTCCTTCAGACGCTCTACCTCACGGACAACACTGGAACGGGGCACGACCGTTGAGGAATTCGAACGGTTAACTGGGGTCAGGGCTCTGTTTGAGATCGGGGGACCCGCGGGCTGCTTTGCTGCTTGCTTTACTGATGGCGGAGTGATCACCATTTCGCATCTGCCAGAAGCACGGAGACGCTTCTTTAAGGAACTGTTGCTGTTCTTCTTGCGATACATGTTATAGCTTGGTGGCTTCATCTCAACCTTTAGCGGTTCCATTTCCATATCCATGACCTTTGTCTTTCCTTTTGCCAGAGATGGATTCAACTCCAGCACCGAGCTCCAAGTAATCTCCTTGCCTTTTACCTTGTTGCCCTGAGTCCATTCAACGGTAACAATCTGGCGCTCGATACTCTTCAATCCGACTGTTGCGGATTGTATGCATCCGTCGGATCGCCTTATGTTAATCTTATCGCCGATTGCTAGATATTCCATAAAGCAGCAAGTGGCTTGCCTCTGCAAAAGTTAAGTTATACTTCGAATAATATATTTCCAAAAGTTAGCTAACGTGCTTTAGATGTGTCTATACCTAATTTTGGTATGCTTTCATAGATTTCCTGGTTAAGTCTGTTATCCGAGTGTAGTGACAAGGCTCTGTGATATCCGTATGTTTTTGAAAACACAGAAAACACAATGCCAGCTTGATCAATACAATTTAATTACCAACTTCGAAATTCCTGCTTTGACACTTTTCTCTAAGAGTATATAATGTAGTATATCAGGCCTGTTCCGGTTTTCACTTGTTTTTTACGAATTCCAATCCGAAAGATTTGACCGAATTTCCCTTAAATTTTCCCTCGAATTGCCTTTAGAATTTCCCTCCTATAATGTGTTGTATACTTTTCGGCAGGACAGTGTTGAAAAATGTTCTCAGCAAATTAGAATTTTGTGTTTAAAGAATTTGCGACTGTTATAATGCGTAATTTATTCATAAAATATTTATTTAATCATAAGTAGAAATATTTTTCAAAGGTTTAATCTACTTAAGCTAAAACTCTTGAATTTTTGTAAGAGCGAGTTTGTTTCAGTGTTGTGAAATGTCTTTTTGCAGAGTTGTCAATTGTTGCACAGTGTTTGTTTACAAAAATAATCTGTTCTTTTTTGCATTAAATTACAAACAGTTTTGTCCAAACTTGCATTTAAAAAACAATAAATTGAATTCTATACTTTTCGCAATGCTTAAAAGTACTTAAATTTTGGATAAAAATGTGTACAAGAATATTTATTATTTTTTCACATACAAGGGCAGCCCTAATAAATAACCGATTCACTTTCACGGAAACTACAACAGGTCGAGCAAATCCGATAAATATTTTAGGTTTGAGTCTTATCGATTTTGAGGTATGATGAATAAAAAATTATTTAAATAGCAAATACACTTTTTTTATTTTTCTGATGATGCAATATTATTCCTATTTTATAAATATTTTCACTAAGCATCGATTAATCCCTTCCGAATTCAAGCTCACTAGCTCAATGTCAAGTGAATTCAATCCGTAAAATCTTGCCGAAAGTGAAAACCGGAACAGGCCTGTATATTTTAAATTGCTTTAATTGATAATAATTCCTTAATTTATCATCTATTCATACAAGACCTAAAAAATGTAAACTTTTAAAATTATAGATTCGAAATAATAAAATAAACATTATAATGCCCTCGGCGGCTTACGTCTTAAGAAACTCACATGTGATCACAGACAAAGTTTTGGATTTAAAATAATATATTTATTTGGCCGATGGATTACTATTCATAAGTTTGTCGCATCATTAAGGGCTCCATTCTCGATAATTCGCCTTTGCATTAAGTTATTACTGATTGATAAAATAATCTATAATAGCAAGCAAAACATTACTCTACGAGAAAACAAAAGATAGATAGGTAAAATATAAAACTTTTTCGGTTTTATCTTTTAATCGAAACTAAAATAATGACATCATAATGTGCGGCATAAGTCTTTGCTGTTTCCAATTCCGATCGAAATGGGCTTGTTTTTTTTTTTTTCGAACTCGGTTTCGAAAACGATTCGAAAATTAATTTTATGTACTTCAGGTTGAACATAGCAGATAGAAGGTAAATTAGACTAAGACTATGTTCGAATTTTTTTTATTCAATTGAAGCAACTATTGAAGCTTTCGATTGAGAGATTTGGTATCGATATCAAA
Source organism: Drosophila suboccidentalis (assembly GCA_037043435.1). NCBI lineage: Eukaryota > Metazoa > Arthropoda > Insecta > Diptera > Drosophilidae > Drosophila > Drosophila suboccidentalis. The sequence goes on along the minus strand of JBAMBK010000686.1, from coordinate 77,857 downwards.
AATTAAAGTGGAATTCAGAACAGCTCGGTTTTGTTTTTCATAAAATATTTTTTTGATGCTTTTAAAAAAATTATCTTTTAAATTACTTCAACTGTTTAAAATTGAAGTAGTAATGTTAAATGGTTCTAAAAATATTCAACATTATTATAATTTTCAGTTTATAATTTTAGTTATTTAATTTAATTTAATTTTAAATGGCATTTATTTTCAAATCCGACGACATTAAAGCACACGTTATGAAAACGACAATTATTGTCGATTTTCGGAATTCGGAACAGCAATCAACTCGTTTTGTGGCAAATCGACTCGTTTTCAGAATTCGGAACAGGCCCGATTAAGTCTTTTCAAGACAGTTTGGAACGAAATAAAGATACTCAGCTAAAAATCCATCCAACAAATTTGTAATTTCTGTTTCTTGTCCTAACCAATTTGGAGGATATTTTTCGCATTGGGGTGGCCAATCAAAAGTAACAGCAAAAAAAACCGTTTTCCTGTTGTAGAACTCGCCTGATATGACATGTTAATATTACATAAGACACAATCTTTTTAAGTGCTTAGTTTATGGTGTTGCAATAAACAAGGAGATAAAAGTCTCTATCCATCTTGAAATATCATTACAATCGCATAATTAACACAGAAATTTAATTGAGATGCAAATAAGAGTTAGAGCATCTCAGATCTTTCTAATGAGTATCTTGTAGTCCAGCAGCATGTTGTTATTCGTAGTGCTAAGAACCCAACTTTGCACTTTGCTCAGCCATCATTATTTTAGGACTCTTCTGCACGAGTTTCTCGTATGAAAAGCTGGTATGTAAACTTGGCCAGCATTAGGTTGACAACGAACACAACTGTAAGATGCCAAACATACTCTTCCCTTTCCTATCATATACCTAAGTTGACGCCCAGCCATTTTGCAGCACTTAGCAGAAGAAATGCAGATGCAGTTGCAGATACATGTGCAAATTCAGATACAGATACGAGTGCAAATGCATATGTGTGTGTGTGAGCAGACTCCGAAGGCAAACTCTTAAAAGTTTAGTTTTAATTAAAGGAAATTTGCGTGCGTGGCACTTGATTTGTAGTGTTTGCGTGTGTCAGGTGAGGCAGAGTTGAGTCTAGGGAGAATTCGAGGGAGAGGCAACCCTCATAAAAATATATAAATATAATTGAATTTCTAAATTGCACTTGCCGTAAGCGGTAAATGTGGTTGCGTCACCAGATGCGGGTGTATCTAGATTTAGGCTGCGCGCACACTGGGATCTGAAAGCGGAGCTTACAGCTGAGCTTATAGGCGTGCTTTTAATTTCAAAATTTATCAGCGAATAGAAAGCTTAAACTAAAGCTGATGCTGATGCTCACTTTATTGATTGTCACTCTTTGTTTTTTAACCAGTATAGCTTCCAAGCGGCAGCAGGAACTTTTTCTTATTTCAAAACAAATTTAATAAATTTAACGTACTTATACAAGTATGTTAATGAATTTTAGCACTGTACTTTTCTTAAAACATAAATACCCAAACATAAGAACATATGTATATACTTTGCGATTTGCTGCATTATAACTAAATTTATACTTATGCGATTGCGTGTGGGATAAACAACATAAGAGCTATTTAAATACAATAATATACATATTATATCACATAAATATATACATATTGTATTTAAAAACCTCTTATGTTGTTAATCACACACGGGTGGGTTTTGAACAATTTCGCTAAGTTATGTTTCGAAATCCATTTGAAATAATAATGAAAAAGCTCAGCTCAGCCGCTGAATAAACAAACATGCTTGATCGATCAAACAGAGAGGAGCGTAGCTTAAAGCTTATCGAATCTGCTAAGCTTTCAGTGTGCGCGCTTTCATACAAGCAGTGTGTTTGTTTTATCGTTTGGATAAGATCGCCTCTAAGCTCCGCTGTAAACTCCGCTTTCAGCTCCCAGTGTGCGCGCAGCCTTAGCCCTTCTCCCATTCTTTTCATTTGAAGCGTCCACAGTGCCGTTCCCGTAATTAGAAGCAAATGCAAATTTACACGCCGAGTGTGTCGGCAATGACGGAAGTCATTGAAGGTGCCGATGCGTTGAGAGGCATTGTAAGGCGCTGCAGGAGATAAGCGTGGAATTAGGAAGTAAGAATAAGGATGAGAATGGCAGGAAGTTGTCAGCCGGCAACTTGTGTGTGTGTATGTGTATAATTAGAAAAGTTTTAGCGGTGGCAAAATGTGGGCATAGGTTGCAAGGTGAAACCATTTTCGGAAGTAGTTAATCAGACTAGATTTGAATTATAATAATATTGAAGCAACTCTTATCTGAATATGCTTGACAATAGTTTTGGCTCTCTGCTTAAAAGTCAGCTATCACTGCGGACGGCAGTCCGCGCTAGTGACGAAAGCAGCACGAAGGGTGCGAAAGGCGACTAGCAATATATACAGGAAGAATGGAAAATTTGCTATGACTGCTCGATAAGGTCGAGTTATACATATACCGAGCGAAAGGTATCAGCTCAATTAATAAATGTGCATACAATACTAAGACTTTTGAAAGCTCACCTGGCTCGTCAGATAAATGTGTTAGTGGGAGGGGCAAAATTTAAACGATTGAAGCAAATGGAGCCGTTGAAGCGGGAAATCGCTAAAAACCGCTAAAATTGAAACCCCACAGCATCCAAACGATAGAAGCTACAGATATAATCTATATATCGTTGAAAAGGTACTTTGAAGGGCTTTTAGGCATACTTTCAAAGTTTTTTTTTCCCACATTTTGGCGGTTTTTGAGAAAACGCCTCTAACGACTTAAATTTCAATATATTGTAGTTTGTAACATTTCGCGTTTTTTCATATATGAAACATAAATTTATGCCGGTGGGTTTGTAAGATATTAACTGTTAACTGAATATATACGTTTTACTTAGAATTCGAATAGGACAGCAGCAACAAAATGTCGTACAAGCCAGACCTTAAACTTTATATTATTCGTCACAAAATTGGATATCAGAAATTTTGGGGCACGAAAATGTTTTCGTCACTAGGCTTTTATCTCGTAAAGAGGTTTTTTATAGGATAAACTATACTTCGATCCTAAATAGTGTCCCTAAGCAAATAACCTAATACCTGCAGAGAAATCATCCCATACAAATGAAAGCGTCACTAAAACTGCCATAAGTAATGTAATTAAAAATTAAATTAATTAATTATATTAAATTAATTAAATTACAAAATTATATGAATATTTGGTTAATACTTACTTAAGTCTAATTGATAATGCTTTATTATTATTATTTTTTTATTTTTTTTGCAAGAAATAAACAAACATATGTAGGTTAGCACTAATTTTCGAGTAATTTTCCATAGTTTCTAGGAGTTAAGCTTTAGTTGAATTTTATTCACGATGCACGTACATCGAATTCCTGAGAGAATGTGAGTGCAGTCTTTCCTGCGCTCAAACTAGTTAATTTTCTATTGTCGAACATAATGACCACTCATATTGTGAGGGCACTTATTGCCATCTCCCTCCCACTCAGCAACTCCAGGGACAACGTGTAGCAGCAGCTTGGTCCTCTCACTCGCTCGGAACTGTCCGAGCGACCCTGTTTACAACACTCTTTTACCAACACTATAATAACTGACAAGACGCTATGACGAAACAAAGAGACAAGGCCAACAAATGAGTAGGTTGCTAATAATTTCACAGAGCCACGACATACTAGATCGTTCAAAAAGTCCCCGGACTGACACATAGGCCACTCCACTAAAATTTTGAAATACATTTTTTTTGACTGACTAGTTCATTTCTAGGCTCTAGTGAAAATTTGAGCGCAATCAAAAGCTTCGCTATCGAGTTAGAAATATTATTGTTGTGCAACTTTTTGAGTTTTTTGAAAAATGGAAAAAGCTGAATTTCGTGTTTTGATTAAACACTGCTTTTTGATGGGAAAAATACCGTAGAAGCAAAGACATGGCTTGATAAGCATTACGGGGTCTCTGCTCCAGGTAAATCAACCATTTGCGATTGGTATTCCAACTTTAAACGCGGTCGTACGAGCACCGAAGACTCGAAGCGTTCGGGAAGACCAAAAGAGGTGATTATCCCAGAGATCATCAGACAAGTCCGTCAAATCGTATTGACTGATCAAAGACTGTGGGCATATCGACTGGGTCAGCGGTTTCGATTTTGCATGACCATTTGCATATGAAAAAGCTCAATGTAAAATGGGTGCCGCATTTCCTAGATATTGAACAAAGGGAAAAACGAGTGGCCGATTCCAAGTCCTGTTTGGACATGTTTAACCGAAATCCAAGCGAATTTTTGCGTTGATATATCACCATGGATGAGACTTGGATCCATCACTACATTCCGGAGTCCAATCGGTCATCAGCTGAGTGGCGTGAGGCCGGTGAAAGCCGTTCGAAGCATGTGAAGGCAAGTCGATGGGCTGGTAAGGTTTTTGCCAGTGTATTTTGGGATGGACATGGTACTTATGGTACTATCTTAAAAAGGGTGAAAAATGCAACAAAGAATATTACTCAGCATTGCTTGATCGTGTGAATGACGAAATTAAGAAGAAACGCCAGCATTTGGCAAAGAAAAAAATCCTTTTTCATCAAGACAATGCACCATCTCACAAAGCCGCTTTTACGATGGAAAAAATCAAAGAATTAAGTTGGGAATTGCTTCCTCATCCTCCATATTCCCCAGATCTGGCCCCCAGTGACTACTATCTGTTTTCAAACTTGAAAATATGGCTCCAGGGAAAAAAATTTTACTCCAATGAAGAAGTTGAATGGGAAACTGAAGAATATTTTGAGGGACTTTCTTCAAACCACTACAAAAAAGGCATCGAAATGTTGAAAGACCGTTGGACAAGGTGCATTAAGCTAGACGGAGACTATATTGAATAAATATATTGATTAAAGAAAAAAAAATGTTTTTTTCACTGTCAGTCCGGGGACTTATTGAACGATCTAGTAGAAATAAATATTTTTAAATAATTACCAAGATACTTATTTAAATTAAATAAGACATGTTAGTTAATTTTTGTATATGGTGCTTTAGTAATTTTTAAGTACACTTAGTTATGCGGGCTCCCGCCTTTGATTGCAATTACTTCGAAAATTCGATTGGGAATTGAATTGTAAAGTTATTCAATGAAATTTAATGACATGGTGAACAAAGCGTGTTGATGCTTTTTATTAACTCGGTTTAATTACTGAACTGTTTTTCGAAAACCTACACTTTTCTGACAAACCATTACCAGACGTTCTCGATAATATCCTGAATCCATGATTTCACAGATTGGGCAGTTTTTGAAAGTTTTGGAAGTGCGAAAAAGCTGTTCTTAAAACGCTGCAGCTGCAGTTGCAATAATTTTTCCCGCGCTTTTTCAGTTCTTATGGCAACGCTCAATCAGCTGAATTTGAGCGCGCTTAAAACATTAAGGGTAGTCCCGAAAAATCTAATAAATTATTTTTCCTTGCTTTGGAGTTTTTCGATTTAGGAAATTAATAAAATTTTCAGATACTGAACAAAAAAGAATTTAAATTAATGCCAAAATATTGAACTGTTTTACCAGAGTTCTGTTGAAGTATGATTGCCGTATGATGGCTGTGCAAGTAGTCCAAGTGGTTTAAGTGATGCTCTTCTTTACGTAGGTCATGAAAATAATACTACAAAGGCGGGCAAAGAAAACCGGACACCATAAAAGAGCGGTTTTTGGAGTTTTTTCGAACTTTTGTAAAAGACTACTTTCAAAATTTTTTTCCTCGGGCTCCAACCAAAAAATGTTTGGATGCAAAACAATTCTTTAGTGACTGCAAAAAAAAAAATTCGCTAGTACTTTTTATAATGTTTTGAATCGATTCGAGTGGTTCTTCTACGTCCAGACAGGAAACGAAAGAAAAGGAAAGACGTCAATGCGAGAAAGTTTGGAGTCTCCAATGTCCAATGTGAGGCAACAATGTCCTAGCGCCTAATTACATAAGATTACCTAAGATTAAAGAACTAGTCACAATGAATAACTATAAATTAAACTTAATAAAGAATTCATATTAAGGTTGGTCAAGATATAAGAGGCACTCAAGCATACAATCTGTGAGTTTGGTTAAGAAATCTTAAGAAACAAAAAAGTTTTCCATACTAAAGATTAATATGTATCCGATTGTTTTCTTGGCAGCTATATGATATAGCTATCAGATTTTGACCAAATTTGATCAGGAAGTCACTGTCAGTCCTAAATATACAATCTTTGGTTGTTTTTCGATATCTTAAGAATCAAAATGGTTTTCATACTAAGCAATTCCCTCGCAGTGTGGACTTTAACTCCGCATTTTCCACTTACAGGACTAATTTCGCAAAGCTCCGTCTTATTTTCGATAAAATTGTCTCAGCTATGTTGTGTCAAAATTTCAGTTTTCTAGGCTTAACCGCTTGGGCTACACAATGATCAGTCAGATGAGTCACGACAAAGAGTTTTATATATATGGATGACTATTGATTCACGCCAAATTAATTAGCACAAATGCATTTATCAACAAAAACTAAAGAGGATGGAAAGATAAACGGCAGATAATAACCGTGATGTCTGTGGGCGGGTGACAAATCGTCGTTGGGTTTGGGATTGGTAGAGTAGGGGTGGTTAGTGTTTTTGGGCTAGTAGGGGCATTCGGGGTAGCGAGCGATGGGAGATGCCCAAAAGTTAATTTAGTGTATTAAAAGTAGCCGCAGCAATAAGCTGTAATGGACATTGTGATAGACATCAGTGAGAGTCTTTCAAGTGTAAAATGCCCGAAATGGAAATGGTGGTGAAAATGGAAAATGCCAAATGAAAATGGAATTGTCATTGCAACTTTCGAGTTTTACTGATGGTCAACAAGTTGAAACAAATGCTCTAAAAAATAATTAAAATTACGAGGGCAACTACTTGAAATCTGATAGCGGACGCACTTCCCCTCTACTTTGTTGTTAACGATGTTTATGACGGTAATACACTTGAGAGACTCGAAATGATTAGAAAGTCAACAACAAATACCTATGTATTTGTCTCTATGGCAACTCGCAGATATCCCGCCATTACTTCTGCCTCGATCCCGGTCTCCACTCCAGCCTCTATTCTGGCTTCCCACTTCTGTCTCCATTCCATTGATGAAGTTACCCCTTAGATGATTTCCTTTCGCGACGAGGCGCTTAAACAACCGCAAGTAAATGAGTTTTGATATTGACACGAATTATGCGCCTCAGTGACCCCACAAATACGGGGCGTTAGTCTCTCCCGACTGTATTAACCCCCACATCATCTAACATACACACATCCATGGAGATACTTGTGCGTGTATTTGTGGGCTTCTCAAATGAAGTTCTCAATTTTAATGGGCACTTTTGTGTCGCAGTCGACACTTGTTTGTTGCATCAACGAACAATCAGATAAAATTCTATAGTGTCATATGCTCGACTTAAAAGACATCCTTTAACCGGTCCACAATAATAATTCGTTTGTCTGATTTTCATTAAATATTTAACTTTTGTAATTTTCCTTTAAAACCAAAAAGTGCGCCGTTCCTTAACCCATTAAGTACCGATTGATAATTTTGAATTTTTGTGAATGTCATCTTATGAATCTTTTTCCTCGAGCTCAAACAAAAATTGTTTCTCCAAACAATTCTAATAGTAACTGCAAAAAAAAAAAATTTTTAAATCTTTTTGCTAGTAGTTTTATTATAATTTTTAAATTGCTATGAATTACTATTTTAACCCCTTTTCCCTCTTTTTCATTTTCCCTCTCTTGGTTACTGAATGTCAAACGTCTGGTTTCAACTGGATACTTTTCTGGCTTTCCTAGTTTTTTCTCATTAACAAAATATATCTCGCCTTTATCATTCTCACAATATTCGATGGCATCTTTTGAGGAAATTCTTTCTGTAAATCAAGTATCGGGTTTTCTTCAATTATAGATTAAGTCGCGATTACAGATTTGACGATCTGAGACTGCTTGTCCTTCATTCTTTTCTCCGACTGATTCCTTTTTTTTATGAAAAAATGCCCCATTACAACTAATGATCACACTCACATAAGCGAAAGCATCGCAGCCAATAACGCAACTTAAGAGAGTACCTCTGTCTAGGACCACGTGACAACATAGCTTAGTTGGAATGCCATCCAGCTCGGTGTCAATCTTAAAAGATCCAAGTGTGCAAATCGTCTTGTTTCCTATGCCTATCAGCTCTCTTATCTCGCGTTTTATTGTTATTGGATAAAGATCTTTATATGTGCTCTCACTAACTACCAGAATCGAATAATGCCGATACTGATTTGTTGCCAATGCGAACTTCCCTGTACCCTCTATTTGAAGTTTTCTGCGTCAGCTGCTGTGACTGCACATTCTCTTTCTTTTGCTTTAAGATTGATTGATCCCTTAATTTACACTGACCTTATGAACCAGCTGATTGCATTTAAAACACTTGACGTCTTCCTCATCGCAATTTTTAGCAAATTTCTCAGTTTAAATTTTCTTGTTTGACTCTGAACTGGTTGATATTTTTTCATACCCAATCATTTTATCACGGAGCTCTTTTAGATCTGTCGCCTTTTATAAAACACTTTTATTTTGCTTTGAATATCTTTAATTATATATTCTACAAGACTCTCTACGTACACCGGCCTTCTTTGCTATGTTTTTCATATGATAAAAATATTCCACTTAGGATTCCCCTGTCTTCTTCTTTCTATCTTACGCACTTGTTTAGCCGACAATTTTATTGTAAATTTCTCTAATAGCGCCTCTTTCAGGTTATGCTATTATCGGCTATCGAAGACATAGCAGCCCTTCCCCAATAGAAGCTGGAGGCAAGTGGTGAACAAAATACACACAGTCTTCTGCCGGAAAAATTCAGTGGCAAAGCTACATACCAGTTTCCGCTACGTCCTCAGGGCGAGGCCCCTGAAACGTAGCGGAAATTTTCTTACACACTTCAGGGGTAATTTTTGCTGCAAGAAAATGTTCCCTGCAGCCAACTTAACGTTGCGAACACCTGGCAATAAATAATGAAAACACTTTTTATATGTTTTCAGCCAAACTATGCTGTAAATATATGAATAAATGTTTATTTTCATTGTATTTTTAACCTAATAGATCGCCTGACTTAATTCCCCGATGACGAAGATCATAGCTGTTGCAAGCAAGTCCAGGAGAGCATCACACGTAAGCAAATTACACATGTAATCAATTAACACCAAATTTGTTATAATTATTGTATTTTCTTAGAATCAACTTGTGGGGCGCTCTTCAAAATGAAAAGTAAGTAGCTTGGCAAATCGCCAAGGAAAGAATTAATCATTCTAACGCTCTTCCAACAAACAATTAATTGATTCTAAATTTCAGGTTGACCCTTCAACCGAATGCTGTGGCCAAGAGGAATTTAATAATAAGTAAAGTTAGTTTTAAGTTTTATTATAAGTGAACTAATATTTAGTTTAAAATTAAATGCACTAAAATAAAAAAAGTTAATAAAGATCTTGTGTGCATAATTTTTTGCCGCCAATTCGGCAAAATTTTCCAGTGGCCTACAGCCAGGGCAATTCAGTGCAAAAATTTCCCACCCCTGAAGCTCTATGTAAAATTTCCGTACGTCTTCAGCGGGTGCCCCCGCAAGCCGTGCCGAAAAATTTCGGCAGTACTTCAGCTAGCGTATACCGATTTACCCCGCTCACGCTAATGTAAAAGAGAATTAGAACTTTATACAAAGTGGCTGCACATACCGGCTGTAAGTTCATCTGGAAATCTGTATACTTTTCCATACATTATGTATCTTCCGAAATCCAACCAAAGTGAATGTGAAAACGTGCAAAAACATATTTCGTAATTGTGCAAAAAGTGTAAAATAAGGTAAGTTTTAACTATAAATCTATGAATTTATGATTATTTTTATTATATATGTTGCCTAATGGATCGCATGCTACCATTTTGCCCGATGATGAGGAACATAGCTGTTACAAGCAAGTTCAGGAGAGCATTACACGTAAGTAAATAAAACATACAACCAATTAGACAAATTTGTTTTAATTATTGTATTTTCTTAGAGCCAACTTGTAAATAGCAGGCCGTTCAAAATATAACTTAAGAAGATTGGGTAATCGCCAAACAATTAGGTAAGAATAAATCATTCTAATGCTTTTTCAACAATTTCTGATTGACCCCTTCAAGCGAATTCGGAATAGTACAATAATATTTAAAACTATTTTTCAGTTTTCATACAAGTGAGCAACAAATGAACAATAAACAAATATTTTGTGTGCATAATTTTTTGCCTCCAATTCCGCACAGTTTTTCAGTAGCCTACAGCCAGGGCAATTCAGGGCAAAAACTTCCCACCCGTAGCTCACGCTAATGCAAAAGCGAATTAGAACTTAACATAAAGTGACTGTACATACCGGCTGAAAGTTCAGCTGGAAATCTGTATACTTTTCCATACAAAAAGTGCCACTGGGTTCTCCAATCGCCTCTGATGTTGCTTTGTCGCCTAGGTACACACACACACAAGCCTTTGTGCATGTGTCGCCACTTCGTCGATCCTCTTTATTCGTTGTCTCGCTATTGCTTGTTCTCTCTCTCGCACGCAATCCGCCTCTGTTGCTTTGCAACTTCACTGCGACTTCCACGGCACATCGTAATTTCACAACGACGTACACTCAGACCAACATTTATTCGTACACAATTTTTTTTACTTTAACAGCTATATTAGTCAAGTCTTCACACTAAAAAAAATATATTTGGAAAGGTCGTTCAAATTCCGTTTGAATGATGCAAAACTTTCCTTAACCCATTAAGTACCCATTGAATATTTTGAGTTCAAAAAAACGTAAATTTTTAAACTTTTTTCCTCGATTTTTTACACAAAATATTTTGATGCAAAAAAATTCTTCAATGTATTCTAAGAATGACTGCAAAAAAAAAATTTCAAAAATATTTTTCCTAGTATTTTTTATAATTTTTTGTACTCGGTATTCTTTTGGTGCTGCCAACTAAATTATCTTATCGATAGATTCTTAGTTATATGCTAATCGTTATTTCTAATAAACTTTCTTTCCAATAATTAATAGAAAGAAATTTTTTTAATTTAGGGATTTATCGCTTTTACTTCAAATATTTTTCAAAACACAAAAAAAAAGTAAGTATAGAACAAGAGAAACTTCAAAATTTATACGATACGAAACCGATAAAATAGTGATGTAAAAATACAACGAAAAATTGATTTTCACGGAAGCTATTTTTTTGAATATGAAACGAGTTAAATTTATCGAGCTATTTATTATTATTTTTTATGTGTGTGGATATATCTCAACCAAAATCACAGATGGGGAGATTTCTATTATATTTTACATCCTGACCAAGTTTGGTTGAAATCAGACGACTAAATCATGCAGCTGTTACATAGTATATGAAGAATTAGTAGAAAATATAGCGCAGCGTTCTGCAAGGGCTACAAATCTTTGGCGAGTTGGACGGTTGTGACTGTTGTTTTATACATGTATGATGTATGCTTGCGCAAGTACGTATTATTTGCTCACCTCCCTCATTACATTTTTGAATTCCTGCAAGGAAGGTAAAATTTAATAGCCATCTTTTGGACATTTATGGAACTTAAGTTGAAAGCTTTTTTACAAAGCAGTGCGTGGACAAGCAGTATTTCACTACACAAATAGCCATCTTTCGGACATATATGGAACTTTAGTCGTAAGTTTCGTAGCAAAGCAGTGCGTGAACAAGCAGTTTATCATACACTAAAACTTCTTCTAATTTTTGCTCCCAGTGGACCAAAATTTCATTTATGATATCGAAAATGATAGTTTTACGGATTTCAAACGTGCAAAACGTCCGTTTTCAGATCTGAAAGTGATAGAAATATTAGCCATCTGTCGCTTTTATGATATGTTTTGCTTACTTTCTGTAAAATTAAATATGATACCTTACTAATATTAGATATAAATGAAAATTTATATTTTTCTGATAGTTTTGTATTTATTATTAATAAATTTAGAGAAATTACAGGACGTTAAAATACAATTTCAAATAGAATAAATCTAAAAATAAAATATTTTTGATGGCGTCCTGCTCCGTCCACACCTAGTCTTGCGCCCCTTGTGCTGCATTCTGCCCTCCTTCGCCATTGATTGCTTTCAGATTGCTATAGGTAAAAATATATAATAATATTACATTTATATTATTATATACTTACTTCATTATTTTTTGTTTATCCGAACACAGACCATGTGCTTGTACAGATTCCTGGCAATTGACACAACACGAAATTCTCAAAGGCTCAGCAGAAAAATAAACACAACAAAAACAATTTCTGTCGTGTCTTTTTTCATAAATTATTATTAAGAAGATGTATAAAAATCAGCCGGATCGGACCACCATATCATATAGCTGTCGGTTAGCATCGGTATCGGTCTGAAATCAAGTGCTTGTATGAAAAACTTTTTTGTTTTACATTATATTGCAACACAACCTTATAATTCTTCATTAAAAACAACTTCATATAACCACGGCGAGCTTAGTGAAAGTTGGAATACTATATCATATAGCTGCCATAGGAACAATCAGTTTAAAACATAGTTTTTGTTGAAAAATATCATTTTTTTAACGACTAACAGCAATAATGTAACATAAAATTAACATCAACAACCACAAAATTATTGAAGACAAAAAACTAAGGACAACAAAACAAACAACACAGTGAATCTGCGTCAGGCATAGAAAAACTACTTCAAAAGGTTAGGTTAGTTTATGAAATGCCTCATGAGCATCAGCCAGTCTCAGCAGCTGAAATTAACATTTTTATAATCTTTAAATATTAACAAATATCATGCAAAAAACTTTTTTGAGGGACAAGGAGGGACAAACACATAAAACTTTAACGAAAGTCATAAAAGACGAAACCAAATAAAACACAAAAGCTTACGTGTATAAACAACGATTTACATCCATAACTTTAATTGCAGAAATAAAGTCAATACCTTCATGTACAATATTCAATTCAAGTAACTTTCTTAAAATGTTTTCATTAATTAAGATGAACACGTGAAGCGTGCGTGAAACGAAAATTTGGTCACACTTTCGATGGTATTTTTAGAAAGTACCGTTAAAATCTAAGCAAAATCAGTGTGGCATTATAAAGTTTGGACAATCAGCTGTTTATAAAGTCAGTTGTTGTTTGAACATTTTAAGAGTCAGTATTTGATTTATCGAGTTCTCTGTAGTCGGTGATATCCTAAGATTCACGATCAAGAATCTGGGCAATCTGGTGCGCAGCCCCTATGGCTGTGGTGAACAGAACATGGACAACTTTGTGCCCAGCATTTTGGTGGTCAAATATCTGAAGGTGACGAGCCGCAAAATGCCCAGTGTGGTGGCGAGGGCCAAAAAGTTCCTCGAAGCTGGCCTCCAACGGGTATTGGAATCAGATCCCTCCGGCAGCACTGGCTAACTGCCTACATTGTGAGGTCCTTCCACCAAGCTGCCAAGTACAAAAATGTAGATCCCAAGAATATAATGGTGGGCCTCGACTTTCTGGCCTCGAAGCAGAAGAACAATGGCGAGTTTCCCGAGGTGGGAAAACTCTTTGACAATGCCAATCACAATGCTCTGGGACTTACATATTTGTGTTGATTGCGTTCTTTGATAACGGGGCAAGTTGAGGGGGAGTTCAAGTGAATTAAATTTTAATTTGAATTTGAATTGAAAAGCCTTAACCAAGTTTGCCTCCAAAATGGGCTCTGGCAGTGAAAGCATCGACATTGACTTACGTCCTCTGATGACGCTGGCAATGACAAGAAGGACACCATTCAAGTGGAACCCGAGAATTTGTTGGTCCTGCAGAGTCACGTGCTGCCAAAGACGACACGTAAGAACGACTTCACCGCCAAAGGTCAAGGATCCGCAATGGTCCAACTGTCGTGTCGCAACAACCTGGCTGAGAAAGATAATAAACCCAGTTTCAAGGTGACGCCCACTGTGAAGTTGACCCTTGAGATATGTGCCGAGTACTTGCCCCACGAATCGACTGATTAAACCAAGGACTCCAACATGGTAGATTCGTTGGGTATGCGGATAGTTTCGACAAGATTGAATCGATTGATCGAGTGAAACGTATAGAGACCAAGAACTCCGACGCCACAGTGATTGTCCATCCGGGCTCATTCGGTGGCCAAGCAGAAACCCGCTGCCGTTTCCCTCTACGACTACTACGAGACGGATCGTTGTGCTACTGTGGAGTTAAAATCTATTCAAATAAAAGTGTATTCTGTACTTATAAAAAAAAACCTCTTTACGAGGTAAATGCCTAGTGACGAAAATATTTTCATGCCCCAAAATTTAAATTTAATTTTTTAAATTAAGTTTTACATCAATATTATTTTAGAATAAAAGTTTTGTCACTCGCTAAATTCTTTATACCTCATAAATATTACTTTTTTGCGCAGTGACGAGTGACAAAAATTTTATTTTAAAATAATTTACATGTAAAACTTAATATTATTCGTCACAAAATTGGATATCGGATATTTTGGGGCATGAAAATGCTTTCGTCACTAGACTTTTACCTCGTAAAGAGGTTTTTTTTAAAAGATATCAGAAATTTTGGAATTAGATATTAGAAAAGGTGTTTAGTGTTTGTAGAAGTCTACGTCAGTACTATGGCCTCGATAATCATAATTCAAAGTGCGTTGCATTCTTACAAGAAAAAACAAGTTGCCTGGCAACAGTCGCAAAAGCTATCAGTACTCTCAAGATCTGGCTGCTATGACACTTTGTTGCTGCTGTCCTATTCCAATTCAAAGTAAAACGTATATATTTAGTTAATAGGGAATATCTTTCAAACCCACCCATAAAATTTTTTGTGTCAAACATCAAAAAACTCGAAATTTTAAACACTACAACATATTACATATTACAACAAATTAAAAAAAAATCGTTAGCGGCGTTTTCTCAAAAACCGCCAAAATGTGAAAAAAAAAAAAAAAATACCATATTTAACCTGTAGCTGTTTACCTATGTTTTTGAAGGTATGTCTTAGAGCCCTTCAAAATACCTTTTCAACGATATATAGATCACATCTGTAGCTTCTACCGTTTGAATGCTTTGGAGGTCAATTTTAGCGGTTTTTTAGCGATTTCCCGCTAGACTAGCGATTTATCGAAAAAGTCGTAGAACAAACGTTTGTATATTTTTGATCGGGAACAAGTCCTCATTTACCTTTTTGAGATATTTCAACGCTTTAAAACAAAAAAAAACAAAAAAACAGACAGACTGACTTTTTATTTCATTTTCGGAAGGCCACTAAAAATATCAAAATTAATTATATTTTGAACCAGTAATCGGATTTTAAGGATCGAGGTGTCATTCGCGTATTTTTGATTAGAATAACTAGTAAAAAATTAAAAACAAAATCAAAAAGGCTCCAACGGTCCCATTTGCTGCAATCATTTAAATTTTGCGCATCCCACTTACACCTGTTTATATCACAAACCAGGTGAGTTTCCAAAAGTCTTGGTAAGCACATTTGTTAGTTGAACTGATACCTTTCGATTGGTATATAACTCTACCTAGCCAATTTTCCATTCTTCCTGTGTATATATGCTAGTCGCCTTTCGCACCCTTCGCGCTGCTTTCGTCACTAGCGCGGACTGCCGTCAGCAGTGATTTTGTTTAATTGTTTTTAAAATTCGGATTTATCATTGAATTATTTCATTTTATTTGAACGGGTACACTGTGAAGAATTTATAGGGCTCATTAATAATCGTGTATATTATATTAATCAAAATCCTAGAGAATTTGATGATTATTTATGATTTAAAGTTAAAAAATTTATACTTGATTCAAATTAAAATTTACCAGAAATTTAAAACATGAACTTAAACAAGTTCCAAAAGCTCTTAAGCTAGAACTGCTTTTAAAAATTGTGGAAACGTTTTAAGCAAACAAATTAATTCGATATCGTACTGTACTATGAGGACCTTGAAAATTAGTACCATTTAGATTGTTTGTTTTTTTTTATATATAATATATTTTTTTAAAGTTAAAATTTTTAATTTTTCTTTTATTCCTATAAAAGTAATTGCAATACTCTGTCATGAGTATGTTGCCAGAGTATTGCAATTACTTTTATATAAATAAAATACAAATTAAAAAATTTTAACTTCAAAAAATATATATAAAAAAGCAGACAATCTCAATTGTACTAATTTTAACGTTATCATAGTACAGTACGATATCGAATTAATTTTGTTGCTTATAACGTTTCCACAATTTTTTAAAAACAGTTCTAGCTTAAGAGCTCTTGGAACTTGTTTAAAGCGTACTTGGAATTGGTTACCAAGCGTGTTTGATCAGGGAGATCAGTGCCATCAAACCCAATCCCATGTATTGCAAGGTGGCGGCTCCGTTGTACACTGGCCGATCGTTGCATCCATTTGAACTATCACAAAATACACATTTAGGATCGGTGGAAGATATCGGGCACATGGCATTCGTATCAGAGGTGCAACCACGTTGCATTGAATTGGCATCGGTTCCAAACGTGAAGCATTTCTGATCCTTTGTCTGGTAGAGCGCACAGGGATTCAGCATGGTCTCATTCACTTTGTTGCACGCTGGCCCTGAGCACTGGTAGCACAATCGTCGATCTTTCGGATAAATGCCCAAATTACAATTGTCGGTGCTGCAAGTCTTGCAATTGGTTTCTCCATCGGCACAGGCAACTCCGCATCCTTGAACTACTGCCTCATTCGAATCGACTTCGTTGCGACACTCCTCATTCTCTTGACACAACTGACTGTAGGCATCGTCCGCAATATTTGTTGTGCCACATCCCGACTGCCCATCGCATTTTCGGCACATCAGGAAGTTGCAATTATTCGACGCACACGTCAGACAGGCTGGCAGCTCACACGTGATATCGGCTTTTAAACATCCGCGTGTCACGGAGCCATCCGATGCTAGAAAATTGATACAAAAATGACAATTACATGTTGATTAGAGAGTATTACATATCGATAGAGAGATGATCTCTACTTGTGGTGTAAATCCAAACTGGAATTCGAGCTTAAAATCAAAACGTACAAACTGCAAAAAAAAAAAAAAAAAAAATATCATACAAATCAAATTTTTGAAACTTTGACAGCCAAAACGTGCTCCAATTCTTAGTGATAGAGCTTCTTCCACAGTTTTTTCACATTTATTACACGGTGCTATTAAAAAAACTTCTGGGATGGGACATAGCATAGGTTGTAGGTATACATAAATACATATTTTTTTGGCATACTAGAATTTTTTGGTGCACATCGATATTTTAAATTGAGGTAAAAAAAAACTTTTTTTCGTACATGCGCTCACTAAAACGCTCATAGCTTCGTCAAATATTCACTGATATTCATTTTTAACGGTATTGGAAAGAAAACCGTTATTAGAATACCCTTATTAGAGTATTTTCTATGTAAACAAATTTGTTTGTGTTTTTTTATTTACATTTTTTGACTTTGATGATGTTTTTAAACACTATTTTATTAGAAACCTCTTAAACTTGTATTCGCGCCATTATTGCCCCATTTCCGCGTCACCCATTTTCCATTTGTAGTTGTAGTATTTTTCCGTGACTTTTTTTCTAAAAAGTTGAATAGCTCAGTTAAATATTACTCGAATTTGACAAACTAAAATGCAGAAGACGCAGACTTAAATGTTTTTTGAAACTGCATACCAAAAGTAAATTTCTTTCTACAAATTTAACTTATTAATTTACGTTCAAAGTACGGTAAATTCGCAACAAACTGTAAAAATATCTACATATATTTTTACATAAAGTACCGGACAAAGAAAACCGGACACCATAAAAGAGTGGTTTTTGGAGTTTTCTTAAAGTTTATATTTATTTGACCATAGGCAAAACGTAGGTGGCCTAGGGACTGTTTGAATGATATAAAACTTTCCTTAACCCATTGAGTACCGATTGAGATTTTCGAATTTGAAAAAAAGTCTACTTTTAAATATTTTTTCCTAGGGCTCAAACCAAAAATGTTGGGATGCAAAAATAAACAATTAAACAATTTTAATAGTGACTGAAAAAAAAAAATTTCAAAAATCTTTTCGCTACTATTTTTAATAATTTTTTGAAAATGGCAAAAAAAAGGCACTTTTTGCATGAAAATGAGGAATGCCATTTTCAAAAAATTATTAAAAATATTATTATTCATATTGCAGACAAATAGTTGAAAGTAATTTTTATTCACCCGCGGGCGTTATGATACAAAAATGTGTGTGTTATGACAGGCACCCTGCTTAAGAACCTATCTATGACTCATGTCACCTGTTTGACAACATAATACGATCAATTTACCTCTTCTAGTAAAACATTTCGTTTCGTCGGCGGCACAGGGGGTAGGGTCGGCAGAGCCCGTACTACAACCTATAATAAAAATAATTGAAATTAACAATACGTACATATATGTATGTATTGTTATACGAGTAATTCGGAAAGTTTTTAATTTCGTAAACTTACTTAAAATGTCGCCTAAAGAGCTGTGCAGACTGACGGCGATAACCGCGGCTATAAAAATGCACCCCTTGCGGCAGTGCATTGTGAAATATCGATTGATAAATATATATAATAATGGTTCTTGTGAAAATGTTCACTATCCGTTTGCCTCGAGTGTCGCTTTTAAACTGGTCGTTTCCCAAATGCATTTTCCTAATATATAAGTATATTAAAGTTTATATATATATCAACAAATTTTCAACTTTGTGCATTTTATTTGTCATGATAATTGCAATCAAATAGTGACATCAAAGGTAACGACTTTTGATTCATATGAGCAGATGCAATATAAGTAGGTTTGGCCAGATGACACAACTTGTTAAATATTTTATTATATTGATAGATTTGGGTACACAGGTATATTTACTTATATGTCTTTTGATTAGATAAGGTTCCATGGAAGCGCTCCTCTTTAAAATGATCTCATGTCTGACAATAATAATTGAACTTTATTTTATTAAGTAAATGTGTATATAGATTTATATTCATTAAAATGTATGTCCGGATCTTGCATTTAGGATATTGAAAACTCAGTTTCAGATTTAACACTATCATCTTTTTAATGATAATATTGATTTAGCGAGGTTTGTTATAATCTCGGCGGCTTTTAGCAAAGTTATTAAAAATCAATTCGCCGGTCTCGGTATTTGGTGAAATCTTTGAAAGTTAAAGAAGATCAAGTTTTATATGTGATTTTAGAATATCATTTTATTTTGTTTTATTTTAATAGAATAAGCATGGATAATAAGAATTAACAATTGGGATACACAAAAATGGTTCTTCAGTCCCAGACCTAGCAAGAGGAACAGGGAAGAGCAGCGGCCGTAGCTTTCTTAGGTTTGAGCATAAGCTAATTCGCATTATGATTGTGATTTCAGAATTCACAATAAGCTTACTCAGGATTACTCTTAAATCGAGAGGGTGAGAGGGAGAGAATTTGAGTGAGTCAGTGAAAAAGATAGATAAGGAGTTTAGTTAAAAGTTTTTAAAAATTGTAGATTTGAAGCTAAGCACGAGCACTGAAATACCGAAAAACTAAAAGATTCAAAATTTTAATATAGCTTAGTGAAAATAGTTATCGCCGATATATAGATCATATCTGTAGCTTCTATCGTTTGGATACAGTGGGGGTTCAATGCTAGCGAGTTTTTGCGATTTCCAGCTAAACTAGCGAGTTTTCGAAAAAGTCGTAGAGCAAACGTTTCTAGATTTTTGATCGGGAACAAGTCCTCATTCAAACTTTCAAGCTACATTAGCGCTTTGTTACAAACAAGCAAACAGACAGACTTTTAATCTCACTTTCGGAGGTCGACCAAGTATCTCAAAGTTGATTATCTTTTAAACCAGTGCACAGTGGTCGGACTTGTATGGAGACATGCGACAAAAATAGTTAAACGTGTCGTACAGATCCATAATTTTAACTGTAAGCTAATAACATTATTATAAAACTATTATGAAAAAATTGGGCATGGCTTTACGCCCATACGCCCACACCACCAATTTATAAATTTAAATATTAAATAAAAATTAAAAAAAATTAGAATATTTCTTTTTTTTTAAATCTAAGTTAACAAACAATTTATTAACAAAAAACAAAAACATGAAACAAAATATAAAGAAAATATTTAAATGCATTTTAAAAGAAAATTAAAATTAATTAGTCTTCAAATAATGTAAATTCAAAAGAAAGGCCTATGCCAATTTAAATGAACCAAAAGTAACGTTAATTATAAAGAAAAATACCAATTTGACATTTAAAACAAAAATAAACAATAACAAACACATACGTCATACAAATAATTATATGTGCATTTTTGCTTTTCTTTTTTTTTACTGTTATAAGTAAATTTTTCGAAATTTGGTGGATGCAGAATGATTTTGTTATATACATACGTACTTTGTGTTTGCAATGCGACCAGAATTCTGCCATTCTGTCTCTATCATGGTACCTGTGCTTCGAAAATGTTTTCGTGCATTGGGTGTTGCGTAGTAAATAGTTATATGTGCAAAACATTTCCAGCTGAACTTTCTTGCTGACTGTGTCGCAGCTTAAGCTTAAATCGTGAAAATTTGTTTCAATATATATTGTAAGTATATCATTTAATACAATTATGCCAATAATGTACACTCAGACCAACATTTATTCGTACACTCTTTTTTTTACTTTAACAGCTATACGTATATTAGTCAAGTCTTCACATTAAAAAAAATATATTTGGAAAGGTCGTTTAAATTCCGTTTGAATGATGCAAAACTTTCCTTAACCCATTAAGCACCCATTGAATATTTTGAGTTCAAAAAATAGTCAATTTTTCAACTTTTTTCCTCGATTTTTTCCAAAAAATATTTTGATGCAGAAAAATTCTTCAAACAATTCTAAGAGTGACTGCAAAAAAAATTTTCAAAAATATTTTTGCTAGTATTTTTTTAAATTTTTTTTAAATTGCGAAAAAGGCACTTTTTGTGTGAAAAATGGGAAAAAGTGGGAAAAAGGGGTTAAAATTGTCATTTTTAGGATTTTCAAAAAACTATAAAAAATACTAGGAAAAATATTTTTGAAAATTTTTTTTTGCAGTCACTCTTAGAATTGTTTGAAGAATTTTTCTGCATCAAAATATTTTTTGGAAAAAATCGAGGAAAAAAGTTGAAAAATTGAACTCAAAATATTCAATGGGTGCTTAATGGGTTAAGGAAAGTTTTGCATCATTCAAACGGAATTTAAACGACCTTTCCAAATATATTTTTTTTAATGTGAAGACTTGACTTTACTAGCTGTTAAAGTAAAAAAAAGAGTGTACGAATAAATGTTGGTCTGAGTGTATATATTTTTATGTATCTATTTATTGATCATAGACTTAAATGCTTCGTGGTACAAAATTTTCCGATTACGAGCAGGGAATTTTCATGGGCATGCATGAAAGCGGCTCCAAGATCTTCGATATAGCAACCAGACTCAACACTCAAAGGAACTGCATTTCCAGGTTTCTCAAAAACCCAACAGATTATGGTACAGCTCGACGCCGCGGACGGAAGACCTACATCGACGAACGATGCAAACGACAGATTTGACATCTAGCAGTGGAGGATTCGATGAGGACCGGTCAAATAAGGGCTCAGATGGGACTCCAAATAACAAGGACTAGAATCGTTCAAATTCTATGCGAAAACCAATTCCTTAAACATACCTCAATGGTACCTAAACCAAAGATTTTGGAGAGGCATATTAAGGCTCGTTTGGAATTTGCTTATAGATACCGATTCTGGAAGGAAAGGTGGCACAACATCGTCTTAAGCGACAAAAAAAAATTAATTTGGATGGCCCAGACAACTGCAAAAAATATTGGAGAGATTTGCGCCAGGATCGGCTATCCTGCTATAAGCGAGGTTTTGGGGGCGGTACCTTTATGGTATGGGCCGCGTTCTGCTACAAAGGAAAGACCCCTATGTGCTTCATATCCACTCATATTAATGCCAGCATGTATGTAGTGCTCTGGACTACGAGTTAATAGACATTGTTGGCAATTTCTTATGGCGATGATTGGACTTACCAACAGGACAATGCTTCAATCCACACGGCAAGGGTCACCAAAAACTTTTTCGAATACAAAAAAGTTCCAGTATTGAAGTGGTTCGCATTGAGTCCGGACCTAAATTCCATCGTAAATCTTGGGCGGATTCTGTCTGCACGTGTTTTCGAAAACGGAACACAGTTTGAGACGGTACGACACCTTAAATCGGCAATAGAACGAGAATGTGCTAATACTCGTATTGACATAAATATTGTACAATCATTAGTCAATTCTATGCCGAATCGTGTCAATTTAGTATTAAACAACTAAGGAAGAAGTATTGATTATTACCATGAAGAAAAATTTAAAATAGCTCAACATTGGCAAGTTTGACAGACCAAAATAAAGAAATGCACATATAATTATTTACTATGAATATAATCTAAAATACTCTTTTTTCTTATAAGTTTAATTAAAATTTGTGATTTTTTTTATTTGCTTATCTTACATCATGGTATATGTATATACAACCCCATACTTAGAAAAAATTGAAAAATATTATACGTGTTTTTATTCGGAAAAAATGTGATGCACATATACGTATAATTACTTGTATGACGTAAAAGAGCATTTACCACGAAAAACACAAAAAAACAACACAAATACCTTTTGCACTCCGATCAACATATTGATATGAAAAAGCGGCTAATGGCAGCTAATTTTGGTATATTTTAATCATAAGATATGTATCTATGATCAAAAAATATATGAATATACGTGGGGACTAACAAAAGTTCGGTTAGTCAAAAGGAAAAAAATTTCGAAATATATTTTTTTTTATTTATTCTTAATCTTCGTCTTTTTTTATCTTCTCCACATATTTGCCATTGATTTCAATGCATTTCTTAAGCCTATAAATTTGCTTCTCAAAACATTCTTAAAAATCTTGCTTTTAAAGCTTTTTAATGGGTGAGTTGGCTTTTCTGACGCTCCATACCATGGATTACTGTTTGGTTTCCAGGTCGTATTTATTAAATCAAGTTTTGGCACCAGTAACGACTTTATTAAAGTTGCTTAACTTTCCATTTTCAAATTTGTTCAAAAGATATTGGGCAAAATGCATTCAACCTTCTTTTTGGGCCTCATTTAAAATGCGTGGAACCCATCGCGCAGACTTCTTCGTATACATCAGATCTTGATGCAATATTTGAAAAACGGCTATGGCATTCAAGTCCAGTTCACTAGCAATCATTTCCCGGTTAGATCGAGGGTTTTCGGCAAGTTTTGCTCTCGCTAGGGCCACATTTCTTTCGTCCCTCGAAGATTTTGGTCGACCTTCTCGGAATTCGTCCTCTACAGAAAAATGTCCTGTCTGGAATCTTTGGAAACATTTTGAAATAGTCTTCAGAGATGGTGCAATCGTTTCATAGGCATTTTGACATTCACCAAATATTTTTTCCGGGTTCAGTTTGCATCGAAAACCGAATAAAAGGCTATAATGAATTTCTGTTTGCGTTGGTAGTGGAATTTCATCTGAGGGACCTTCAGCTAATTTGCGTTTTCTAGTGTCCATTTCGTCCGATTTGTTTGTAATTTTCAATATAACCTCGTAAAAGTATTGCGAAAGTTTTGACACTTGGAATTTTGAAAAACGACTTAAAAGTCGCTAACTTACCGAACTTTTGTTAGACCCCTCGTATATGATATGTCCATCACAACTAAAGGCTTAAGAGAGAGAAGTTAGAAATAGGAAAAGGAAGACACTCACAAAAGACCTTTTGGTTATTTTAGAAGTTTTGGACGACACAAAACGATTTACAAATAGTTGGATAGTTTAAATTATACTTTATACCTGTACGAACGATTTCCATTTTACTTCAAAGTTATAGGCTTTTATTTTAAATACGCTGTTAAATACAGATCAAAAAATTTTTGATGGGCGCTGGTGAACGCTTTGATGAAAGTTGTTATTTCTTTTTTTGTCAAAGCTGTTAATATTTTTTCAAAAAATTCAAAACAGTTTGGCGCAAAATGCTTAATGAAATGGGAATCAATACAGCAAAACACCAGATTTACAATAATAGATGATATGTTGGAATATTAAATAATTAAGTCAATATTGTTTGCGCATTTTATCAGGGCTGCCACAGAAATCACTTCCGCTGGAATTTCACTTCAATTTCATTCCGCTGAGCCACAGACCAATTCGCGGAATGTGCCCCAATTAAGCAACGGCTCGCCAGCAACGACGAAAAACGGAACTTGGTTCTTGAGTCGAAACCAGTTATGAATTTTCACATTTTTTGATATTTTTCGACAATACATTAATAAGTAATGATGAAGAATTGTACAAAATTGATTTATTTATAGTTTTGTGCAATATTTTTCCAATTTCAGCTTTTAAAATTAGTGAAACAAGTGAAGAAAGAAAGTGAAAAAGAAACCATTTTCAAACCGCTAATGCTAATTTCTATTGGTACCATTTATTAAAAAAAGTTTTTAGAACGTTTTTGAGATATCTTGGAAAGAGCGCAGCTACCTCGGTGAAAGTTCCATACAAAATTACCGCCAAAATATATGCCTTGTTCTCTTTCGTTGGGCGTTGACGTACTATGTATGTACGTTCAAGTGGTCCAAGCGACACCAAGCCTTAGCTTGTTACGCGCGGATCAGAAGACGAGTTCGCGGGCGGACGGAAACGAGATGAACGGCATGCAAATTAAAAGGTCGCGAAGAGAGAAAGAAGATAGACAGTTACGGAACATAAAATATGAAAACGGATATAGATTTAA
Organism: Drosophila suboccidentalis; assembly: GCA_037043435.1. Classification (NCBI taxonomy): domain Eukaryota; kingdom Metazoa; phylum Arthropoda; class Insecta; order Diptera; family Drosophilidae; genus Drosophila; species Drosophila suboccidentalis. The sequence continues at coordinate 52,980 of JBAMBK010000686.1, read as the reverse complement.
ATTACTAAAAAATATAATAAAAATACTAAACTAATTATTATTAGCTAAATGAGTTAGTAGCAAAGTTTTTAGATTTGAAATGGAGTTAGCTTCGGAAACAATATAAAAAAGTCTATTGTATTCCGAGCACAGCATTCTAAAAGGTTCATGCAATGCATAGTTAGATCTACAGATAGGAAGAGAAATAGGAATAAAATTTCTAGATACTACTCTACGAGGAACAGAAAAGTTAAGTTGTGACATTAATTCGGTAGAGTCAATGTCACCACCAATAAGCTTACACATAAAAATAATACCAAGCATAATTCTACGATTTGATAAAGAAGGAAGGTCTATTAATAAAAGTCTACTAGAGTACGAAGGCAGTCTTACGTCCCTATTCCAATTAAGGCCACGTAGAGCAAAGAGAAGAAAGTTTTTTTGTACCGATTCAATGCGACTTTGGTGCACAGTATACTGAGGACACCAGACACATGAACCGCGTACTCCAAAATTGGACGGACTAAAGATATGTAAAGAGTCTTAGTTATATAGGGGTCATCGAATTCCTTCGACCACCTCTTTATAAAACCCAGAACTGACATAGCTTTATTGACCATCTTGGATATATGATCGGAAAATTTAAGCTTGTGATCTAAGAGGATACCTAGATCATCAACAGCAGTAATCCTATCAAGAGGACCACCATACAGTGAGTATGACGCCAAATAAGGGTTAGTCCGGTAAAAAGTCATTACGTTACATTTGGAACAGTTTAAATTTAAAAGATTCACACGGCACCATGACTGAAAAGAGTCAAGATCTTCCTGCAATTTGATATGGCATGGCCAATCATTATATTGCAGACAAATTTTAACATCATCGGCATACATAAGTACACGAGAGTGTGTTAAAACTGTTGGTAGATCATTTATAAACAGTGTGAAAAGCAAAGGACCGAGATGACTACCTTGGGGAACTCCAGAGGTAACTCGGAATGACTTAGAAAAAAAGGTTATTAAACAGAACTTTTTGAGTTCTGTGTTTTAAATAGCTTGAAATCCAGCGAATTAAAGAGGTTGGGAAACCAATTATGTCAAGCTTATGTAATAAAAGAGAATGATTGACTGAGTCAAAAGCTTTACTGAAATCGGTATAAATGACATCAGTTTGTTTGTTATTACGGAAGCCGCGGATAACAAACGACGAAAGTTCTAGAAGATTAGTAGTAGTGGATCTACGTTTGACAAATCCATGCTGGTAGGGAGAGATAATTGAACAACACAAATGCTGTAAATGACTGGTTAAAATCTTCTCAAAAACTTTAGGAATAGCGGACAACTTAGAGATTCCCCTATAGTTTTTGGCGTCAGACTTACTTCCCTTTTTGTGCAGAGGAATAATGAATGACTCCTTCCAAATAGAGGGAAAAATCGCAGAATCTAATGACAGAGAAAATAGCTTCAGCAGGGGTCCACATAGCGCTCTGGCTCCATACCGAAGTACGCAACCAGGAACACCATCCGGGGACCAGGTGAAAACACCGGCTTAACCATCTCAAGATCACGAATCAGCGACTCCTCACTAATTAAGGGACTGAAAATACAGTTCGATCGAGGCATATCAAAAGGATAAGATTCAAAAGAATAGTTAGACGAAGAGTAAGTAGTTTGAAAAAACGTTGCAAAAAGATCGGCGATCGCCTGATCTGTGTATGCCTTCGAATTTTCATAGGATAGAGAAGATGGATAGGAGGATGACTTACGCTTAGTGTTGACAAAATTAAAGAACTGCCTAGGGTCTTTCGTGAGTCGTACCCTACAGCGAGATAGATAATTTCTATAACATGTAGCGTTTAACTCGGTGAAGTTGGCCCGAGCAATTAAATAGCGAGAAAATACAGAAGAAGAACCTGAGTCCTTAAACTTTTTATAAAGTCTGGATTTCAAGTTCTTTAAGTGAGAAAGTTGTTTAGAAAACCATGGAGGTTTATTAGACCTGGTCGGATAAGCTGAAGGAATGCAGGCATCAAAACACGAGAGTTCAATCTATTATAAAATAGTTTGATGGCGATGCTCAAATCAGTACAGATATATAAATCGGACCATTCAGATTGGCTAAGAAGCTCGTTCAATTTCGAAAAGTCAGCTTTGCGAAACTGGCGAACTCGAACAGTTGGCGTAGAAAGAAAATTAGTTACTGATGTGCCAAGGTCGATCACCAATTCTAATGTTGGATGATAGGGATCTTCAGGATATGTGAGAGGTTCAGTTCTTGACAGGACTACACTAGCCGGATCACAAACAAAACATAAGTCTAGCTGCCGGCTTAACGAATTTTTAACATGGTTTATTTGGCACAAAGATATGTCAAATAATCCATCGATAAAGCCATGTTCAGTCGTTGGGGTTAAAGAATTCGACTCATTATTCTGTAACCACGTTGTTCTTGGCAAATTAAAATCTCCAAGAACTATGAGGTGGTCTTTGTCAGAAAGAAGATTATTGACGGATTGAATAGCGGATAAATGATTATGATAAACGGATATATCTGTGAAGATGGAGAAATGTACGAGCATGTAACGTATAAAAATACGCCACGGAAACATATTTTAATAGAAATAAATTCAATGTCAATCAGACTAACGGAAAGTATTTCTTCTGAAGAGAGGTTGGAGTCTACAGCAATTAGAACCCCACCACCTCTTTGGGACGGACGATCAAGCCGATACGTTGTATACTTCCCTGAAAAGATTTCCGAATCGAGAATATCCGGTTTTAACCAGGTTTCAGTGAACACAACAACATGAAATGGGAAAGTAAGACTGTCAACGTAGAGTTTGTTAATCTTACTACGCAAGCCACGAACATTCTGATAAGCTAACAAAAGGGAAGATATTAGTTTTTTGAGGAAGAAGAAGAAGAAGAAGACGAGGTAGCTACTGTAATATTTTGCACAGGGTCTTTGGGGGGAAGCCTAATCGGATTCCGATTTTTAATTTTGGGCTTATACTCTTTTACCACCAAATACTCCGGCCAAAAGCTTGGTGAGGATGTGGTGGCAAAAAATGTTCTGGGGGTACGTTGATCTTGAAAGATGCAACTTGCCTGTCATAAGAAAACTTAAATTTCTCCACCTTGATAGTGGCATCGCTTATTTTGGCCTGAATATAGGCCATCACATCTTCAGATGTAGAATCAGGGGCGAGCCTGGAAACAAATATCTGCTTCATTGGCGGAATCCCCACCAGAGGTCTAGAAACCAGAGGCGGAACAGCTGGTGTACTGTCCCCTGTGGGTTCTAGATTAACCGGTGAACCGGCTGTAACTGTAACTGGTGGCGGGGCTTTGTTTGATTTTGGTCTGCCTGTTCTTTTTTTCACAACAGCAGATGAATCGGACAATGGAGCAGAACTAGCTGAGTCCGTCGGCACAACGTCCACATTGGGAACATCCACATCCATCGATGCTATTGGAGTAGCAAACATAGATTGTGGGGCCGACAGGGCTGTAGGAGTGAGGAACTGTTCCACTGTCGAAAATTTGCTGACCGCGGTTGCCTGCAAGTCACGAGGTGTCGTCGATTTCTTACGCTTTGGAGACTCACCCAATAGCTTAAGGCTATTGAACTGAGCATCCATAGCAAGAAATTGAGCATTAAGCTTGTTAAAGCCAACACTCAAATCCTTGAAACCACTCCTCGTCTGCCTCATAAACACACGCATCTCAGACTCAATCTCACGACAGGACTCACATGTCCAGCTAAGTCCAGTCCGTTGGGCAACGGCATCCGCTACTAGCCCTGAGTAGCCAGCGCATTTTACATGCACCAAATTACTACAGAGCCAGCAACAAATACCCGGCTGCGCTGCAGTAATCTGCTTTTGGCAGCTTTTCTTTACACAGACAAAACTCATTTTAACTAAAATTTCACTACTAGTTGACCACTGTGCAATATGAAAGCAAAACAAATTACAAGAAGTAAACAGAAATGCGCAGACAACAACAATGCAGAAGCGCTGATCAAAACTCTACACGACTGTTAGAGTGTGGAACACAAACAATAACAACTCAGCTAATACACTCTGCAGGGGGCAAAGTACAAAAGTTGAGAGCTAGAGAGCGATGCACAACAACAACAATAATACTAATGCACTAAGCGGGAAGCTAGGCACAAAGAGAACATGCAAAAATTTACTCACCGACAACAACAAAGCTAAAGCGCGGCTTGAAATTTTAAAGGAAAGCGAAAGACAAAAACACAGCACTTGATACCTAAATATATTATTATTAGTAAATAAATACTAATAATAAGCATGCACTACTTTATAAAAGATAGTCGCGAGGTAGCAAACAGTATATTGTTTAATTAGGAGTTATAAATAAGTTAAGTAACCACCGGTTGGTAATAAAAACAAAGTTTAAACGGAGCGCACAAAAAAACACGACTGTCTGCTACAAAGAGAGAAGGCGGTCCGTCTCAAACCTTAATATCTTTTTTCAGGAAGAACGCCGGAAAATGCGACACCTAGCAAATTAAAGCTACAAGTTTGGGGAAGCTGATGCAATTAAATTTAGAAAAAGTTTTTAGATAGTTTTCTATAAAGTGTTAATTAATTGTAAATCAACTCCAAAAAGTTCATGAGCAAGTTCTATCGAACTGGTAGCTCCAACGTGAACTGAACTACTACGCAACAGAAAGCTCGCTGATTTGGCGCGGATTATATGCATATGTCTAAAGCAGAAAGCTGAAAGAGCGTAAGTACATATATATACAGGGTAGGCCATTTAAAGTGGAAGCATCGGGTAACCCTATAACTTTTGACAGAGCTGTCAGATCGACTAATGACATAGCGCGTTGGAAGCGTCATTTCAAGACAATTTATACCATGGAGCAGTACACTCCAAAAGAACGTGCTGAAATTGTTCAGCTTTACATTCAAAATAACTTCTCGATTGTGAAAACCAAACGTGCGTTTCGTGCAAAAAATAAAGTTAAAAGTGGAGGCGTAAACAAACAAAATTGTCGCTTCTATGCCACTCAAAACCCTCAATTATTTGACCAAAAAGTCACAGTTTCGTGTGGTGTTTGCGCCGATATGATCACCGGGCCGTATTTTTTCCAAGACAACCGTGGAAAGACCTTATCCATCGATGGTGACCGTTATCGAGCCATGATAACCAATTTTGTGATGCCAATTGTTCGTGAAAATGGTTTGGATGACTTTTGGTTTCAACAAGACGGCGCTACATGCCATACAGCACAAAAAACCATTGATTTATTGCGGCCATTGTTCCCCGGCCGAATCATATCGAAAAAAGGCGATTATGACTGCCCACCGAGATCACCCGATTTGACGCCGCCAGACTTTTTTTTATGGGGCTACTTGAAGTCCAAGGTATACACCAACAAGCCAAGGACACTAGCTCAACTCAGAGCCAATATACGCCGCGAAATAAGAGCCATATCGGCCGATACACTGGCAAAAGTGATGGAAAATGCCGAAAAAAGGGCAGATTTTGCGGCCAAAGCTAATGGTGGTCATTTACGCGATATCATTTTCAAAAACTAACTAGAAAATTTCTCCTTGGACCGAAATAAATGAATGAGACCTCTTTTTTTTCAAAAACAAATGCTTCCACTTTAAATGGCCTACCCTGTATAAAGGTGGCCTGACTGATGAAAATGGTAGCTTCTTTTTTTATTTCCATGAATTAAAATTATAAAATATGTACAAAAGTCATTATTTATACAATATATTTATGTTACGCAGGCATTTACTAAGTAAATAGCCTTATGTATTTTGGCGCATTGCCGCCATAGGTAAATGTGGGCTGCCAACCTGATATAAGCAGAAAAATGCATCGATAAAGAATGATGAACGCTTTTTTAAAGAAAGCTTCAGAATGGAGAGGACAACGTTTGCCTTGCTGATAGACCGACTAGGAATTTGAAAAAAGAAAGACACCAACTACAGGAACGCTATTCCGCTAAAAAAAAAAGAATAGCGATCTGGGCTCAGCGGCGGTGTACCGAGCAATTGGCAGCATGTTCGTGGTCTCGCCGAACAACGTCTGCAATATTCTTCATGAATTTTGCAAGGCTCTTGTTTTAGAGTTCATTGACGAGAGTGTGCACGGCTTTGAAGCCGGGTTTCCCCAGTTTCTGGCGCAATTGGTAAAACAAAGGCTCTCAAAGTTCATGTTATAATAATTTAATTGCTTAAATACCTCAGTAAAATAATTATATTTGACGCATATTTTTGTTAAATTAGAAATGGACAAGTGCACGTTGAAAAATGTTTGCTTATGGTGATAGAAAACAAAACAAGAGGAAACAGTTTCAGAAATCTTAACTTAAGACAGAAAAAACTTAAATTAAATTTTTACTTCATTATATGTAACTTTTTCATATTTGGTTCAAATTAAAGTTTTAATTAACTTAAATTAACAAAATTCGATTTTATTTAGTATAGCTAATATTCAATAGGCTTCAATACGTAGGCTGCTATATATATTTCTGGCCTAGGCAACAATAAGTGTTGCCAGGTGCAATCTGATATTTCCATTGGAAAGGTTGACATTTTTTAGCATAACATCACTCAGAACGTGTTGTCATTTAATCGTGAATTGTTAAACTTACAGAGCTTTGAACAATTCAATTCCGTTAAAAAAATGGAATTGACACGTGAGCATTTTCGTGCGATCATTTTTCACAACTTTCGACGTGGATTATCCAGACAAGAGTGCATCGATGAACTTAAGTCTTTGTATGGCGATCAAGCACCATCCTATAGCACCGTGAAAAACTGGTATAACGAATTTAATCGTGGTCGCAGTTCGCTCAACGACGAATTCCGTGAAGGTCGTCCAAAAACGTCCGTTGTGCCAGAGAACATTGATGCCGTGCGTGAACTAATAATGCAAGATCGTCATGTGACATACCGGGAGATAGAGGCATCCTTGGGCATTTCTCCCACCAGCATACATTCGATATTACATAAACACCTGACCGTAAAAAAGGTTTGTTGTCGTTGGATCCCGCACAATTTGACAATCGCTCAAAAAAAGGCTCGTGTCGATTGGTGCAAAGAAATGTTGAAAAAATACGATCGCGGTGCTTCAAAAGATGTTCATAAGATCGTCACAGGTGACGAATCTTGGATCTATGCGTATGAGCCCGAAACAAAACAACAATCGACCGTGTGGGTCTTCGAAGACGAGCCAAATCCAACGAAAGTTGTTCGTGGAAGAAGCACTTCGAAGCAAATGGTCGCCTGTTTCTTCGGCAAAACTGGTCATGTGGCGACTGTTCCGCTTGAGCAACGAAGGACGGTCAATTCTGAGTGGTACACCACAATTTGTTTGCCTGAAGTCTTCGGAGAGATTCGAAAAACAAACAAGAGAAGACGAATCATTCTTCACCATGACAACGCGAGCTCTCACACATCGGCTCAAACCAGCGCCTTTTTGACCGGCCAAAACGTCGAATTGATGGGTCATCCGCCGTACAGCCCTGACTTGGCACCCAATGACTTCTTTTTATTCCCGCACATCAAGAAAAAAATGCGTGGTCAACGATTTTCGTGCCCAGAAGATGCTGTTGAAGCGTTCAAAAACCATGTTTTGGAGGTGTCTCAATTGGAGTGGAAAAAGTGCTTCGACAATTGGTTTGAGCGCATGCAAAGGTGTATAAATCAGGCTGGAGAATACTTTGAAAAACAATAAAACAATTTTTGATGATAAATATTCGCATTTTCATTATTAGGCCAGAAATATATATAGCAGCCCTCGTAATAACTGAGCTTATCCGAAATGGCGGGAAAATAACCAAAGATTGTAGGTGAGATAGGTAAATTTTTGACCATTCTTGCTCAATTGCCAATTTGAGCTGTTTTGCTGTCTCAAACTGGCGACAATTTTTGAGCACAGCAGAGGATAGAATACCCCAGAGATCCCCAATGGGATTGAGGTCCGGACTCATTGCTGGCCTTTTTAAAACTGGAATATTTCTCTCATTGAAAAACTCGGTAGTCAGCTTTGCACTGTGTATTGGCGCATTATCCTGTTGAAAGGTCCACTCATCGCCTTATAGCTGACTACCGAACTCCACCAACTTGTCATCCAAAATAATTCCACATACATTTCGGCATTCATGCTGGTTGATATAAAACACATTGGACTCTTTCCTTTATAGCAAAACGCTGCCCACACCATCACCGTTCCACCACCATGAACGCATATCTCGCCAATACTTCTTACAGCTGTCACGTCCTTCCAAATTAAACTTCTTATTGTCACTGAAAATAACATTACGCAATTCTTCGTCCCAGAATTGGTACCTGTGTGCAAACTCCATGCGTGCCTTAATGTGACGAGGTAAAAGCCTAGGTTTAGGTACCATAGTGGTATGTTTGAGACTCGAATTTTCATGGATTATTTGAATAATCCTACTTCTTGTTATATTTAGTCCCAATTGAGATTTAATTTGTCCGCTGCTCGTTGAATCCACGGCTGCAAGACGTTAGATTTGACGTTTGCACCGGGTGTCAATAACGATTTTCCGTCCACTGCGTGGTGTTGTGCCATATCCACTTGGAATTTTTAGAAGATTGCATATTGTATTCTTATTGACGATTTCAATATTTTTGGAACCGCTTTCATGCATTCCAATGATCAATCCTTGCTCACGTTTCTATTTAAAACAAAATTCTTGCAATCATATCCTTTTAAGCCGTTTATTGAGAAAAATCAGGGAGCGAAATGCAAATGTCACATATAATTCTTTATAACCAAAAACAATAGACACGCTTGAACTGCTTAAACCGCGTAAACCGAATATGAAGAGAATAAGGAAATGATAGTTGTTTATACATAACAAGAAACAAAGAACCGTTACCTAATACGCAAGGATGAGCAAAAATATTTTGTCACATATAGTTCTTTTACTGAGTTAGATGGTTGTCACATTGAAATACTATAGATCCACCTGCAGCAGATGAGGTCGATCACCATAATTACAAGGGGTGGTTCTCTGTTGTGCTCTTTGCTATGGTAGATTACCGGTAAGTTATTAAATAATACTTCAAACATATTTGGAAAATTTCGCTAATTCAATTAAATTTTAGTTACAGATTTCATCGGTTCCCCGGGTCTGTGTAACCACTCATAAATTTTTCAAAGCTTGAACCTCAGCAATATGCAAGTCATGGAATATATGTGGAGTCGACGTTCCAGTATTGCTCATCGGTGAATCAACGTCTGAACGAAATCACGAAATCTAATGAAGCCATATCCATTCTCAACAGACCAGACCATTAAGAAGAAAACATTCAACTACAACTTGTCGAAATCCAGAAGAGTTGTGGAGAATGCGTTTGGACACCTGAAGGCAAGATTCCGGCGCGTTGGAATGGGTCTGCACAGCCACCCAAAGAAAAACGCTGTGATCATCATGGCCTGTTGTGTGTCGCACAATATTTTAAATGTGTACAACAGCGCCATTGGTGAAACATGGAGAGCAGCACTGGGCAACACTTCTACGGACTATAGAAGACATGCGGAGGAAATTAGATCTGCAATTGCAGATTATCTCTGCAGTATATAAAAATAAATCAAACCGAAAAACGTAGATAGTCCATAAACTCTTTTTGAAAACGCTTATTTTCTTCCGCGATACTCTTATTGTCTTGGGAAACGGTCTTGTTGTCGTCAGCTATGTCTCTTAGAATTTCCCGTTGCTTTTCCAAGTGCTCCAAGTGTTTTTTTGTGTATTCCACTGAAGCTTTACCCGCTCCACAGTGGTTGCTGCCGTACCAAAAATAAAATACTGACTCTTAAAATTTTTAGACAACAACTGACTTTATAAACAGCAGATTGTCCAAACTTTATAATGCCACACTGATTTTGCTTAGATTTTAACGGAACTTTCTAAAAATACCATCGATAGTGTGACCAAATTTTCGTTTGCTTTGTACAGAGTCAACGGCACGCTTTACGTGTTCATCTTAATTTAATAAAACATTTCAAGAAAGTTACTTGAATTGAACTATGATAAAATAAATATTGTACATGAAGGTATTGACTTTATTTCTGCAATTAAAGTTATGGATGTAAATCGTTGTTTATACACGTAAGCTTTTGTGTTTTATTTGGTTTCGTCTTTTATGACTTTCGTTAAAGTTTTAAGTGTTTGTCCCTCCTTGTCCCTCAAAAAAGTTTTTTGCATGATATTTGGTAATATTTGAAGATTATAAAAATGTTCATTTCAGCAGCTGAGACTGGCTGAGGCTCATGTGGCATATCAAAACTAACCTAACCTTTTGAAGTAGTTTTTCTATGCGTGACGCAGATTCACTGTGTTGTTTGTTTTGTTGTCCTTAGTTTTTTCTCTTTAATAATTTTGTGGTTGTTGTTGTTGGCTTGATGTTACATTATTGCTGTTTGTCGTTAAAAAAAAAAATTTTTTTTAACAAAAACTTGATATTAAACTGATTGTTCCTATGACAGCTTTATGATATAGTATCCCAACTTTCACTTAGCTCGCCGTGGTTATATAAAGTGGTTTTTAATGAAGAATTATAAGGTTGCGTTGCAATATAATGGAAAACTAAAAAGTTTTCCATACAAACACTTAATTTCAGACTGACAGCTATATGATATGGTGGTCCGATCCGGCTGATTTTTATACATCATGTTACTATAGATTTATAAAAATTTTGTGTTAAGTTTCAAGCCTCTACCTCAACTAGAAGTATTTTTGGCCGCCCTCCCCATACACCGGCAACCAGTGTGGAAATGTACATTTAATACATAATTATATCAACCAAGGGGGCTCCGCCCCCTGCTCGCTTCGCTCTCAAAATTGAAATCAAGGTCTTTAGTTGTCCGGTTTAACAAATTTATATAATAAATTTTTTTCAAAAAACGAAAGTATATAACTACCGCTGTCTGCGGTTTAAATGTCTTTTCCTTGCAACTGGACTTTGGCCAAAAGACAGATTTAGTGATTTGGCAGGAAAAAAACAGATTTGGCGGGAAAAAACTAAATTTGGCGGGAAAAAGTCAAAATTCAGCATGAAGTGTTAATCTGTGAGTTTTGTTAGGATATCTCATGCAACAACAGAGTTTTTGATTCTAAAGGTCACTTCGCATCCGATTGTTCCAATGATTTAGCAATCCGATTTTTACCAAATTTAGTCAGAATGTAAAAGACAAACATACATTCTGTGAGTTTGATTGAGATATCTTAAGAAACAAAAAAGTTTTTCATACTAAGCAATACCGTGACTTTATTGCACGATAAAATTATCTCATCCATGTTGTGTGAAAATTTCAGCTTTCCAATTCTTACCGTTTGGGCTACATGTTGATGTGTCAGTCAGTCAGTCAGTGAGTCAGTCAGTAATTCAGTCAGGACAAAGAGTTTTATATATATAGATATTTGTAGCGATTTATATTATTTTATTTTAAGCAGTGTTTGCTTTTCCATAGTAAGCACGGGGTCTCCGACAGTCGAGTACGCTCGTTTATTTTCCATTTAGACTTGCAAAACTTCGTAAAGTTGACCCATATATAATTACCAGCCCCCAAACTTATTGATACCAGCATATATTAAGTTACGTTTTGCAGAAACTGGCTCGGTCGTGGCTTCTTACGGTGTCTGTACGCCATCCAAATAAACGCATGTACCACATTTTGATTTGGGGCATGCACCTTAAGTATTTAAGAGAAATTGGTGCACTTTTTTATTTTGTTCCCGGCCAATTTTTCGCGACAAAAATAAAAAGACTTTTATTTTATTTAATACAGTTAATAACCCGAGCAAAAGGGAACCAAAAAAATTGGTTGCTCCTTGAGCGAAGTCCGATATATTCTTTGCTCAAAAAGTCAGTAAATCAGTTATTTCTGATTAACGAAAAAGGGTCAACTGTTATTTGCGAACCTCTGATATTTATTGATTATAAAGTAGTGGAGAGTATACTTAAGTATGTATATTGTTTACAAAGAAACGTAGAACAAAAACTGGTTTTGTTCTCTTCTTTATATTGGTGTTTTGTTGTTGTCTTGTCTTCAAGTTCGCACTTGAAAGAATTGTTCTCTTCTTGGTATTGGTGTTTTTGTCTGTGAGTATAGGTAAGAGCTCTGCCGTATGCTGGCTTTGAGCATGGTATAAAATGGTATAAAAAGACAACACTGTTGCCATTAAGCTCTCATCCGTTTTATCATGCACCTAAAGATCAGTTTCTTGTTGTTATTTAGCTTTCTATTCGTGGTAAGAAAAATGATTAATATTAAATGAATTTATAAATTTAATTTAATAATTTAAATCAAAAATTACAGAGCGTTTGGAGTTACACCTTACTGGAACTTTTCAGAGATCCAGTTCTTAGAAATGAATTGGAGACGCTGCACGACAAACATCTGAATGCATCTATAATCTCGAAAATGGACACCAAACTTGCTGCGGCCCAGTTAATAATTGATTCTAATATTGCCCCAGAATCTGTCATTCAAGAAATGCGATCGCTTACAACTAAATGGCGTCATATGGAAGGTCGTGCGAGTCCAGAAGATTTTGGTAAATTTAAGAAGGAGTATAAAATGGCATTGGGGGTATTCAAGGAATATTATGAAATAAACAAGTTAACCGGAGGTGCCTATGGTACCTTAATGGACAAGTCTGAAGATGAGGATCAAGAGCGTCTGACTGCTTTCGAGAAAATGTCCCTGGCCCTTGTAAAAATGGCCGAGTTGAGACTGGAAGCAAAGGAAGCTGACAACTCATCGATGAAAGCGATTAAGACTTCGTAAATTGAAAAATATTAAAAGTTCGAAATTTCTTTACTTTCTTAAGAGCACTAAGTGAGTACTTAAATAAAACAGAAATGTAATTCAGTTATTTATTAATGTATACAAAATATTTTTATTTAAAGAGCATTGTTATTTTACATTTTATATTTATATTTTTTTTTCCAGGAAACGTAATATGTGCTAAGATAGATTCAAGTCTGTAAAAGTTTGAAACATACTACTATACAAAAATCCTTAATATTCTAAAAACTAAGCGATATATTATTATTTACATTCTGTTTACTTTGGGCAGACTAATCTGATGGTTTCTAATTGGGTTTTAGCGCCATCAACCGAAATCACAAAGATAACAAGCAAAAACCACACTAATGAATAGAATTTTTATACCCTGTGCCCATTGAAAATGGTCAAAAAGGGTATATTAGATTTGTGTGATGTATGTAACAGGGAGAAGGAAGCATATCCGACCCAATAAAGTATTTATATTCTTGATCAGCATCAACAGTCGAGTTGATTGAGCCATGTCCGTCTGTCTGTCCATCTGTTTGAACGCGTCGATCTCAGAGACTATAATAGCTAGAGACTTCAAATTTGGTATGTAGGTTGCTGGATACCGGACGCAGATCAAATTGGTTTTTAAATTTGGATCGGATATATCATATAGCTGCCATAGGAACGATCTGTCGAAAATCAAGTCTCAGTATGGACAACTTTTTTGTTTTTTGAGATTTTTTTTTTTTTTTTTATCCTTTTACTCCTCTTGGGAGCTTAGGGCCTCTACTAGATTTCTCCACCGGACTCTGTTTTGCGCAGTCTGCTTCGCCGTGTCCCAGCTGATGTTGTGCCGGGTGAGATCGGTTCTTGTTGTTCGACGCCAGGTGCACTTGGGTCGCCCAACTCTCCTGCTTCCCTGGGGATTCCATTCAAGTGCCATCCTGGTGATACTGCCTTGGGGTTTCCGTAGCGCGTGTCCAATCCAACTCCATTTCTTCTTCATTAGCTGCTGTTGGATCGGGACTTCGTTCGCCATGTGCCATAGATCACTGTTCGATATTCTGTTGGGCCAGAATACTGAACATATGATTCTAAGGCACTTGTTGATGAATACTTGCAGCTTGAGTATCATCCGTTGCGAAGTGAGCCACGTCTCGCTGCCATACAGCAGTATCGTTTTTATGCACGCGTTGAAGATCCTCAGTTTCGTTCTCCTGCTTATTCGTTGGTTTCTCCAGACATGGTACATTCTGCCGAATTTTTGAGATATCTCAACCAAACTGACAAAATATGCAAACGGAATGGTCCCAGACATCCTGCCCAAATTTACTTGAAATCAGGTTACTATATCATATAGCTACCATAGGAACGATCACTCGAAAATCAAGTCTCAGTATGTACAACTTTTTTGTTGTTTGAGATATCTAAACCAAACTGACAGAATATGCAAACGGAATGGTCCTAGACATCCTGACCAAATTTAGTTGAAATCAGGCTACTATATCATATAGCTTCCATAGGAACGATCAGTCGAAAATCAAGTCTCAGTATGGACAACTTTTTTGTTGTTTGAGATATCTAAATCAAACTGACACAATATGCATACGAGATCGTCTCATACATCCTGATAAAATATGGTTGAAATCGGACTGCTATATCATATAGCTGCCATAGGAATGATCAGTCGAAAATCAAGTCTCAGTATGAACAACTTTTTTGTTGTTTGAGATATCTCAACCAAACTGACAGAATATGCATACGGAATGGTCCTAGACATCCTGACCAAATTTAGTTGAAATCAGGCTACTATATCATATAGCTTCCCCAGGAACGATCAGTCAAATCTCAGTATGAACAACTTTTTTGTTGTTTGAGATATCTCAACCAAACTGACACAATATGCATACGGGATGGTCTTTATGTTTTATATGCTATTATACATATACGTATAACTAACTATATTATAACTTATATTCTATTTTATGGAGACTGGCACAGGGTATCTAACAGTCGAGCAAACTCGACTGTAGCCGCACCTCCCCGCGAGCGAAGCGAGCCGGGGGTAGGCGAGCTATGCGAGCAGGGGGTGGAGTCCCCTTGTTTTAGATAAGTAAATTAATCAGGTGTCAATTTAATTTCTCCGTGCCACAGTCAATTCATCTAAAAATGTTTGGGTGAAACGAAATCATCACTCAATCCACTGGCGTCCGATGCCATGAGAATAATGTCACATTTTTTGTCAGAATTTTAGAATTTAGAGTAGTCGAGTAACTTTTAGTTTAAATTTTTTTAAACTATACAATATCAATTTTTAAATAATATTTTTTAAAGAAGAACTAAAATAAAAACCTACTATTCTGCAATGATAAACTTAAAAAAGTTGCCTAGCAGCCTAGTTCGAAAAGGTTGGTGAACATGCTAAAAACAATAAATTACTCGAAGTTCTGTGACACGGAGAAATTTTCGAAGCGAAATTGCTTTTCTCTGAATTCGCTTTCACTTGTGATTTCTGTAGCCCACCTGTATATTTAGGCCTGTTTCGGTTTTCACTTGATTTTTACGAATTTCAATCCGAAAGATTTGACCGAATTTCCCCTAAATTTTCCTTTCGAATTGCCTGTCGAATTTCCCTCCTATAAGGTGTTGTATACTTTCCGGCAGAACAGTGTTGAAAAATGTTCAGAGCAAATCAGAATTTTGTGTCAAAAGAATTTGCGCCTGTTATAATGCGCCTGTTATTTATTATTTGTATTTTATTTTTCAAAGGTTAAATCTACTAAACTTTTGTATTTTTGAAAGAGTTGTCAATTGTTGCACAGTGTTTGTTTACAAAAATAATCTGTCCTTTTTTAAATTACAAACAGTTTTGTCCAAACTTGCATTTAAAAAACAAGAAATTGAATTCAATATTTTACGCAATGCTTAAAAGTACTTAAATTTTGGTTAAAAATATGTACAAGAATATTTATTATTGTTTTACATACAAGGGCAGCCCCAATAAATAACCGATTCACTTTCACGGAAACTAGAACAGGTCGACCAAATCCGACAGACATTTTAGGTTTGAGTCGTATCGATTTTGAGGTATGCTGAATAAAAAATTATTTAAATCTATTACGTTTTTTTTTTATTTTTTGATTATGCAGCATTATTCCTAAAGCATTGGGCTATTTTATAAATATTTTGTTTTTAATTTTATTTTACACTAAGCATCGATTTATCCCTTCCGAATTCAAACTTACTAGCTCAATGTCAAGTGAATTCAATCCGTAAAATCTTAGCGAAAATGAAAACCGAAACAAACCTGATAATTTGGTTTTGGCTCAGATATCTTTAAAACCAAAATCAAATTTCATACCATATGCATATTCTGTCGGTTTGGTAGAGTTTTCTCAAGCAACAGCTATATGATATAGTGGTCCGATTTCAACCAAATTTGGTCGGAATGTATTGGACCGTATCATAGCTATATGACTGCCATAGCAACGATCAGTCGTAAATCACGTCTTAGTATGAACATCTTTTTTGTTGTTTGAGATATCTTAACCAAACGAACAGAATATGCATATGGGACGGCTTCAACGGCTTCGACGAAGCGGGTTACTTGAGTCCCGGTGCTTGAATCACTGGAAACCACCAGCGCCACCCGAAACGGTCAGCATACCCAACAAGAAGCCAAGCTGACCGGGAACGCCTCCTCTGACCCGCCTGAACCACGAGGCGTCACGAGGTTGTCCGCTAAAAATGGCTGAAAAGAACCTGTAAAATCATACCCGACAAAATTAGCCCAAAATATAATTTAAAATTCAAGAATGGGATTCTTTATTGCTGTGGCCTTGAGGTTGCAACGCGTAAACATTCTTTTCCGCTCACAGTATGGGAGAAAAAGGTGGGCTCGTGGCCGGCTTACCGGGGATAGATTTCACACTACACTTTTCTCGTGCCCTTAGGTCGTCTGTGGGGCGGTCTGTGCCCGACGTCTCGCTGGCGACGGGTGGTATTACTGGTGGCGATCCTGGGGTGCTCCGCTGGCCTACGTGCAAGTTGCTATTGCAAGTGTCGTTTCCTCAACCATTCTGTACGGATCTGCGATCTGGGCTTCAGCAATGAATGTTCCATCATACAGCAGGGGATGCGAAGCTGTCTATCGACGCAGCGATCTTCGGGTGGCCACTCCTTTTCGGACAGTATCGGAAGACGCATCCTTGGTAGTTGCTGGAATGATCCCGCTCACGCTACTGGCTGCTGAAAGGCAGAGCGGCACCTCTGCGAACCGAATTCTACGAGACAACACGATATCCCAATGGCAGACTCTCTGGAACAGTGCAACCAATGGAAGATGGACTCACCGGCTAATCAGCAACCTGAAAACCTGGCTGACTCGCCGTCACGGGCAGTTGAATTTCTATCTGGCACAGCTGGTAAAGGGGCACGGCTGCTTCAAGGCATACCTACACCGCTCTAAGCATGCCGCGGACCCTTTTTGCGAGAACAGTGGACAAGGAGATGTTGAAGATGCCGAGCACTCCATTTTTATGTGCCCCCTCTTCACTGAAGAACGGGCCCAATCTGAACTTGGTAGGTTACATTTGAACCCAGAGAACTTCGTGGCACACATGATCGCCGACGAGGCCGTGTGGACGAGCATCTCCAACCTGGTGACTCACATAATGAAGGAGCTACGTCGTAACAGGAAACTAAGCGGCATTAGCAGTCATCCGGTCTGCAAAGTGATGCTTTCTGGCGGTCCCGCGGTTCGGATCCTACAAATCTTATATCTTCTATGTATCCTTAATTCTACTCTGTCATCTCGTTTACAACATTGTTATACTTATTAATATAGACGGGGGCTTTGCCGGCACACAGGACTGCGCAGGCACGCATGAAAATGTAGCGCGGCTGGTGTGCTGTGCTCGTGCTTGTTGCTGTCGTTAATCAAGTGGAAGCTCATGGTTACTTGCGCACGTGTACGCTCAAAAGTCATTTTGGGTTTTTCTTTGCTGGCTAGGTGGAGAACTCGTGTTCAAGAAAACTTGCGGTCCGTCGCTGCAGCGCGCTGTTGAGGCCCGCCAGAAAAGTGAGGTTCCGCCATTTTCGCCGCCATGCTCCTCTGCGTTGCCACTTCTTCGTTTTACGCTGCTCTCGTTGTCACTCGCTCCTGGTTGCGTTGCTCGCGTTGCCAATTGTCCCTTTTTGCGTTGTTGTCGCTGCCACTTGTTCTTGGCTGCGTTCCTTGCGTTGCCAATTGATCCTCGTTGTGTGTTGGGAAATAATAAAGAAAAATACTAACGCACAGCTGTTTGTGTTGTGAGGCCAGCAGAATTCTGCCGGAAACCATAAAAGAGCGGTTTTTTGAGTTTTTTTTAAGTGTTTATTTATTCGACCATAGGAAAAATGTACGCGGCCTAGCAACCGTTCGAATGATACAAAACTTACCTTAAGTACCCATTGAATATTTTGAATTTTTGAAAAAGTCTGCTTTCGAAACTTTTTTTCTCGGGCTCAAACTTAAAATGTTAGGATGCAAAAGATTCTTCAAACAATTCTAATAGTAACTGAAAAAAATGTATCCAAAAATTTCTTAGATAGTATTTTTTTAAAGAGATTTTTGAAAAAATTTTATTTTCGATTGTGTTCTCACTCTAACTGTTATAATTACTTTTAAGAACGGGCTTAGAGAGCGAGCACATTCAGCGCTGCCACGATTTACAAAAGTTAGACTTGCAAAATTTCGAAAGTTGACCCATATTTAGCAATGTTAAGTTTAGCAGAGTTCATGTCGGAGAGTGTCTGTATGTAATGCCTAGAACAAAAACCAGTTTTGTTCTCTTTATTGTATTGATGTTTCGTTGTTGTCTTCTCTTTAAGTTGGCACTTGATAAAAATGTTCTCTTCTTGTTATTGGTGTGTGAGTGTAGGTAAGAGCTCTGATGGAAAGACCTGGCTTTGAGCATGCCTGGTATAAAAAGACGACACTATTGTCATCAAGCTCTCAGTTCGTTTTATCATGCACCTAATGCTCAGTTTCTTGTTGTTATTTAGCTCTCTATTCGTGGTAAGAAAAATAATTAATATTTAATTAATTTAATTTAAATTAAACCAAAAATTACAGAGCGTTATGAGTGAAGTCCCACTGGAACTACTGGGAGATAAAGTTCTTTTTAAAGAATTAGATGCGCTGGAATTAAAAAATCGGAATGCATCTATAAACTCGAGAATCGACAAGACTCTTACTCTGGCCCAGTTAATAGTTGACTCTAATATTGCCCCAAAATCTGTCATTCGACGAATGCAAGCACTTACAACTAAATGGCGTCCTGTGGAAGGAAGTGCGAGTTTAGAAGATTTAAAAAAATGTAAAAAGGAGTATGAAAGGGCATTGGGTAAATTCGGGGGCTATAAAGATGAGGACGGCGTATTAAACTACTTTACCAAAGGTGCCTATAGTGCCTTATGTGTCAAGTCTTTAAATGATAAGGAACAACGTAAAACTGCTCACATAGACATGAAAAAAGCCGCTGTTAAAAGGGCCCAGTTGAGACGGGAAGCAGAGGGAACTGACGACTCATTCAAGTCTTCTTTATTTTCTAACGAGCAGTAAGGGAGTATACTTATGTATATCTTATAAAAAAAACCTCTTAACGAGGTAAAAGTCTAATGGCGAAAACATTTTCATGCCTCAAAATTTCTGATATCCAATTTCGTGAAGAATAATATTAATATTATTCTGGAATCTCTGTTAAGTACAAATCGGCAACAGAATATCGATGAAATTCGTAGGATTATTCTGGTAAACGGCAGTGATGAGCAATCATGATTTCAAAATTTTGTGATTGTGGTGACTAAGAATTCATCACCAAAGTAAAGCGCTAAAATTCTTTGCTATCGATAAATCAAATTGTAATCAAAAGAACACAAGTTTTGAAATTAAAAGCAACGAAATAAATAAGGACTCCACTTTATTCATGTTATTTGGTTTGCATAAAGAAAATACAAAGAAGACGTTGGACTCTGCGTAAAAAATGCCTATGAAAAGTGCTTTAAACTTTCCTAAATAAAATATTAAATGCGCATACAATATTGGCTTAGTTGTTCATTAATGCAACATAACGCTGCGGACGGCATTCCGCGCTAATGACGCAATCAGCACGAAGGGTGCGAAAGGCGACTTGCAATATACACAGGAAGAATTGAAAATTTGCTAATACTGTCCGATCAGGTCGAAATTTTTCAAATTCAAATTTTTGTTGAATTTTTTGCTATTAAAATACGAATGACACCTCGATTAGAGATGGGCACGGGCCTAACTTCAAAGCCCGGAACTCGCCAAAATCTATTGTATTTTTTGACCGAATTCGGTCACACTACACAAAAATTCCGTAATTTCTGTGAACTTTTGATTAAATTCCTTCATTTCGCTTATGAGCATCCAACCAACTGAACGAAATGAACGATAAAGTTCACGAATGACTGTTTAAGATAGTTTAAATATTGGTACGATGCGCCTATTTGATTTTTTTAAACATCGCGAAACAAAAGTTCTTCCGTATAATATATTTCAAAAAATTTTAAATAAATTAAAATTTGTTTTTTTTTATTTTTTTTTTAATTTTTCGGGCCGGGTCGGGCGGGTTCGGGTTTCACAACAATAATATCGGGCGGGCTTGGGCCTTTTCTCCATCGGAAATTTCTGGCTCGGGTCAGGCCGGGCCTGATAAATATCTTAAATTGGTGAATGAGGACTTGTTCCCGATCAAAAATTTAGAAATGTTTGTTCTACGACTTTTTCGAAAAATCGCTAGTTTAGCGGGAAAAGTTGAAACCCCTACAGCATCCAAGCGACAGATGTGATCTATGTATATATCGACGGAAAGGTGTTTTGAAAGGCTCTTAGGCCTACCTTCAAAGTTTTTTTAAAACATAGGTAAACAGCTACAGGTGAAATAAGGAATTTTTGCCTACATTTTAACGATTTTATCTGCTATTCAAATCACTTTTAAATGTGTTATATGTTATAGACAATTCAATTCCGCGTTTTTTGACATATAACACATATCTGTGAAAATTCGATTGGGCAAGCTATTACCGGAGCGAAGAGATTTTTGAAAACAATTCTTTGCAGTTACTATTAGTAGAATTGTTTGAAGAATTTGCATCCAGACATTTTTTGTTTAAGCCCGAGGAAAAAAGTTTCAAAAGTAGAACCTTACAAAAATTCTGAATTTTTAATTGGTACTAACTTAATTAAGATATTGAAACCGTGAATAATAAAAAAATCATATTTTTTAAAAAGTTACCAATTCGAATTTAATATAATTATTTAAAAAGTTTATAAACTGAGCCTACTCCAAAAATTGAAAAGGTTTGTAATCTTTTTATAACTCTGTGGTTGCCACACCCCAATATTTGCGCATGCGACTCTCGTGCTCCGTATATCCGTCCTCCTCGATCTCCTCTTCATCGAGAATATTGTGATCCCTGTCCTGTGTGACGGGAAAGTCGTACTCGAAATTACAGGGCATTCGACGCTGCAGGGAACCAAAGTAGGCGGCATGAGGACCACCTCCCAGCTTGGCATAGGCATCCCGGACTTTTCCATCGAAGAGATTGTAGCCATAGTTATGGGATTGCTGGAAGGATCGCATGCTGCCGAAATGTTCGGTGGAGGGCTGTTTCATCTGCTGGAAGGCAGCGATGGGTGCCAGGGGCTGGGGCAGTTGTGGTGTGCTGCTCGAGATGAATTTGTTGGTGACATTTCGAATGAGATTCGACTTAAGATCATTGCAATCGCTGGCTGTGATCTTTGCCGTTGGCAGTCGCTGCTTGGAGAATGATTTCGAGATGGTATTCAGCTCCTTGTCGAACAAGAGCTGTGTGTTCTGCTCCAGCATGTACTCCCAGCATTTGAATTGCTCCTCCGACAACACGGATTCAGTCTCGTCCAGCATCTCCAGCTGTTGCTCCTCCTGCAGCACGCGGGCATGGGCCAATATGAACTCATCCTTGGCCACAGTCACATCCTTGGTCAACAGGTCAGGATTACTCTGGCCACTGGGAGAGGAGCGTCCCGCCAGCAGCTCCTGATCCAATGTGCGATGTCGACACGCATTGCTCCGATCGCAACAGGTGCGTTTACTCACCGACACGCTCTGTGGCGGTTGCGGCGATATCAACGCGGGCTTTTTGCGCACACTCTGTTTCAGCTCTCGAATCAAATGATCCACGTCCGTGCTCAGGTGACTGAAGCGCACTACAATCACGCTCAGGTTATCTGTCGCCCCAAAGCTCTGTGCTATCTCAAGCAGTCGCTTCGCCGCAAGCAGTGCATTTTCCTCCTTGCGTATCTCCCTTGCCGCCCGACCAATGTCCATAACCGACCACAGCTGATCGTTGCCCAACACTAAGTACTCGTCATCGTTACTGAGCGTTACCTGCGAGTGCGAAACAAAGAGAAACATCTTTTTAATTACCCTGTATCCAGCTCGCTTATACCGATTTCTTAAGCTAATGCGTCGATCTCAGAGACTATAAGAGCTAGATACTCAAATTTGGTATGTAGGTTGCTTGATACCGGCCGCAGATCGAGTTTGTTTTTTAATTTGTATCGGACCACTATATCATATCATGCTGCTGGGATGGTTCTATACATTCTGACCAAACTTTGTTGAAATCGGACTTATATGACTGCCAAGGAACCATCAGTCGAAAATCAAGCATTAGGCTTAAAAACTTTTTTCCTTTTTGAGATATCTCAACCAATCTGACAGAATATGCATCTGGTATATCATATAGCTGCCTTAGGAACGACCCGTTGAAAATCACATTTCGCGCTGCATTTACGCCGAGTGTTTAAGAACGATCGTTTTTCCCTTGATAGGTCTTTAATTCATCAACTCAAAGTTAATCCATTCCACAGAATTTTGCAGAAATATTTTTAGACCAGGTTAAGTAAACTCATTTCTGAAATATCTTACCGAAAGTGAAAAAAAGTACAGGGCTCTATTAATTTTGTCACAAAAAAAAGTGCGTAACAGGCAGAAGGAGGCGTAAGTATACAATATATATTCTTGATCAGCATCAACAGCCGAGTCGGAAAAGCCATGTCCGTCCGTGCGTCCGCCCGTCTTTAAGAGCGCCTAGATCTCAGAGACTATAAGAGCTAGAGACTCAAAACTTGGTAAGAAGGTGCGTCTATATTGTAAGCAGATCGAGTTTGCTTTAGATTTTAAATCGGACCACTATATCATATAGATGTCGTAGGAACGATCAGTCAAAACTCAAGTCTTAGTATAACCAACTTTTTTGTTGTTTGAGATATTTGAATGAAACCGACAGAATATGTATATGGGATGGTTCCATACATTCTGTCTTAATTTGGTTGGAATCGGACCACTATATCATACATCTGCCATAGGCACGATTGATCGAAAATATAGATTAAGTATGAAATTGTTTTAGTTCTCAACCGAACTCATAGATTGGGAGTATTCTATGTCATTTACATTTTGATCGAATTTGGTTTAAATCGGTTCCCTAGAACATACTACAAACAATTTGTCGAAAACTTAATGCGGCATCATCAAACCTTCGGCATGTCTAAGGGCGTGCAAATAAGTATTGAGCTATCGGTGTATCAGGGCACAGGGTATCTACAGTCCAGCTCACTCGGATGTAACCGACTGGAGCCCCCTTGTTGGGCGAAAAGTACATTTAGTACATAACTATATTAATATTTGTACCGATTAATATTATTTTATTTTATGCAGTGTTTGCTTTCCATAGTAAGTACGGGGTCTTCGACTTGTTTTTATATCGTTTCAAGACTAGAATCTTATAATTACCTGATAACAATAAGTATTAAAATTAATTGTGACTTGGCAGAGTTAAGAGTTACGCACCTCGAGTAGTTCTGGATCTGATAGTGAATGGGATGGAACGCGTTTGCTGGTGCCCAGCTGGGTTTCGGGCTGGGTCAATCGTAGGTGGGTTGTTCGTCGAACAAGATAGGCATCAAAGTATCCCATGCTGGCCATCCGGAGAACGTAGCGCTTCGACTTGAGAGCTCTCACCTTGGAGGGAAGCCGGATCAGATGGAAGAGTGAGGCGCTGCGGAGGGAACCGCCGGATTGACGTTGGGCCGCCAGCAATGAGTACTTCATGTAATCGTTGAGCGGCGTCTCCTTGAGGATCTGCTCCTGCTTCAGCAGCCCTGGCAGCAGGAGTGCCATTTGCTGGGCGATGCGAGCATCTCCCTCCGACTCGAACATGCCGAAGAGTGCTTCATCCGTGCCATTCAAGTGACCGGCTCTGAGTTGGGTGACCAACAGCTTGCGCAGCTCGCCAGGCGTCTCGGCAAATCCCATGGACCAAGGACTGGCCTTGGCTTGATCCGAGGCAAATCGCCGGGTGCTGGTGGGCAAGGCGGCACGATTATTGCCCGAGACATCGACCAAACTCCAGACCCTTTGACTCTGCGTCTGACACACCTTCAACTGTTGCTCGTCCACCTGGAGCTGCAAGTTGCCGGACAGGTCCAAGTACTTGAGATTACGCGACGGCACCAAGGCCAGCAAATTGATGCGATCCAAATGATTGTGGGCCAAGTCGAGAATCTTCAGCTTGGACAGCTTGGCCAGCTGTGGAGTGCCCAGCAGAAGGTTGTTGCAGCAACGTAGCACCTTCAGATGACCTAGAGTCGACACCTGTTCGGGCAACTGTTGCAACATGTTGCCGGACAGCACCAATACCTCCAGATCGGGCCAATTGCGAACACACTCGGCGGGCAGCACTCCAATCCGATTGTGGGCCAACCGCAGCACCTTCAATCTGCCGGCATGCAACAGTGCATCGAATATGTTATCGTTCAGCTGATTAGCAGTCAGACAGAGTTGCTCCAGAGCCGCATTATTGTTCTGCTCGTAGCGCGGCAACGCGGACAATCGATTGCACGAGGCATTCAATAAGATCAGCTGCGAATGCGTGACGGCAAAAAAGTTATCCGGCAAGCGCTGCAGCTCGTTGCTCTGCAACTGCAACTGCCTCAGGCTGCTGAATGACTCCGGCAAGCAGTCGAGCTGCTGCAATCCATTGTAGGCCAAGTTCAATGTCCGCAAGCATTGAATGCGACAATTGCGCAGCAGATCCCTAACGTGGCTCAAATGGTTGTGGGCGGCGGAGAGGGAATTCAGTGCCACACATCCCCCAATCCATTGGGGCAGCTCGCTGAAGAAATTGCTCGAGATGTCCACCTGCAGCAGCTTCAGCGGCACACCCTTCGATACGGAGATGCTCTGCAAGTCTATTGTGCGAAAATTAAATCAAAATAAATACAATAAATTATAAATAATACAATATTATAATACAAATATAGCGTTAAAATAAAACATAACTTTGAAAAAGGTGAAAGTCGAGCGCACTCGACAGTTATATACATCTTTGCAGCCATTTTATTCAATAAATTAAGACATTAAAACAAAAAATTAAAAAACAAATATATATATATGGGCATTTCCACAGAAATGTCAACCGAGGCCAAAAGCTTAAGATTTATCAAAAACTCACATCTTGTGAAATTTTCAAGTATTCAAGTTATTTGTTTGAGCAATATACGCTAGAAGAAATTCAATAGGATGAACATAACGATTCTACATTGGAATAAATGCACTTTTTCTATATTTTTGACAATTTTCTTAAAAATTTACTTCCAAAATGGACCGTTTGTATTTTAATGATTACACTTAGTAGGACAGTAAGATTGTGACATGAACCATTTTAATTCATAGAAATATATTGAAAGTTTAATTTAAAACAAGTTTTTTGAGCTGTTTCGACATGTAATTTAAAAAAAGACAGAAACAACACAAATATACGTATTATGGAACAAAATGTAGCGTGCGACACTGATTCAAATTGAATTGAAAAAAAACCAATTAATATTTTAAAATTAATAACATTAAACTATTCGTTTACGTTTTTCCGAAATCAGTGCTAGAACTGGGCGCCGATAAAACTACTTCCGAAACGAATAATTGCCCAAAATCAACATTTGCACCAATAATAGTGCAAAGTAAGACCTATGAGTTTCCCCTTTTGTCACAACAAAATAATATTTTTGCATATGTTTTATTTCACTTTGAATGCGTACGAATATCGCATTCGACATGGGAGAATTACCCATATTCAATGGATAATAGAAATATTGAAAAATACGAATAATTATAATTTATTGACGCCAGCTGAGTTTAAGGCAAAATTTGTAATTATTCGTAGTTGGGCGTACAATTAACTTTACATACTATGTATGTACATAACCATATCTCAATTATCTTCTTAGGTTATTGACCGATCGAGATGAAATTGTTTAGCAAACGTTCGCAGAATTGCACACATTTTAATATTACTGAATACTTTTGGGAGCTTGTGTTATATAAACTCAGACCAACATTTATTCGTACACCCTTTTTTTTACTTTAACAGCTATATAAGTCAAGTCTTCATATTAAAAAAAAAATATTTGGAAAGGTCGTTTAAATTCCGTTTGAATGATGCAAAGCTATCCTTAACCCTTTTAGTACCCATTGAAAATTTTGAATTAAAAAAAGCCATTTTTTTAACTTTTTTCCTCGATTTTTTCCAAAAAATATTTTGATGCAGAAAAATTCTTCAAACAATTTTAAGAGTAGCTGCAAAAAAAAATAATTTCAAAAATATTTTTGCTAGTATTTTTTATAATTTTTTGAAAAGTGCTAAAAAGCCACATTTTGTGTGAAAAATAGGGAAAAGGGAATAAAATAGTAATTTTTAGGATTTGAAGACTTGACTTATATAGCTTTAGAAGTAAAAAAAATGGGTGTACGAATAAATGTTGGTCTGAGTGTATGTATATCCAATCTCGACGCGATTAAGTAACATAATGGATTATAATATTATTTGTAAGCGTTTATCACCAAGAATAAGGATTTAAAACTGTGAGTGGGATGAATGAATACTCTAGAGGTTCATACATATATCGACTGTGATGTTGATGCTGATTATACATACATATATATATTTTATAGGACTGTTGTTGCTCCTTCTTTCTGCTGTATACATTTTAAAGAATGAAATTTAACCATATACCTATTTTTTAAATAACGCGTATAAATATCTTCCACAATTATGTTTTTTTTTCTAATTTTCAAAATTTTGTTAATATCACCTTAAGAAGCTTATACGTACAGTTATGATCCGCTATAAGGCTCTGTAGATTCGTTCCATTGATGATGAGCTCAATAAGCTTGTTGCGACTGCACTTCAATGTCTCCAGCTGAGCGAGAGAACTGAGATCCAAAATCTCCATTTCGTTTTCGCACACCTCCAACTGGGTCAAGTACTGAGATGCAAAAATGAAATCTCTGTTAAGATCCGTGACTCATGAACAGACTTACAATCAGGGACCGTAACGATTATAATTTTTAAAATATAAATTATTAAATAAAAGTTATTTGTTGATTTTTATCAAAAAAATTAAATGAAACCTCTTATTTTTCGATCTAAACAAAAAAGGTTTAAAATAATAATTCAATTTCAATTTTTATTTAAAAATTATAATTAAACTCTTATTTTCAATTTTTATTTTAGAAATTGAAAATTAAAGTTATTTTTCAATTTTTATTATAAAAATTATTATTTTTATTTTACAAATTGAAAATAAGAATTGTTCTTCAACTTTTATAATAAAAGTTAAAAAATAAAAATTGAGTGTAAATGTTTTGAAGAATAATTCTTATTTTCAATTTTTATAATAAAAATTTATTTTGAATTTTTATAATAAAAATTGAAAAATAACTTTTATTTTCAATTGCTAAAATAAAAATTAAAGAATAATTCTTACTTTCAATTTGTTTTTTTTTTTTTTTTTTTTTTGTATTTGACGGGTATACATAGGAATTTAAAAACACATGCTTGACTACAATGACGGGGGGAATCGAACCCAGTTTTTTCAAACTGAAAGTTCTAGTTATGTGACAGGTCGGCGACTCTAACCACTGAGCCACCACACATTTTCAATTTGTAAAATAAAAATAATAATTTTGATAATAAAAATGGAAAAATAACTTTTATTCGATAATTTTTAAATAATAATTAAAAATAAAAGCTTATCCAGTTTCTCATAACTCTTGCTTGCGGTCCCTGCTCACAATCTTTGACTTACATTGTAGTTTCCAATTAAAATGCTGCCGCAAAGTTGGTTGCCCTTCAGGCTAAGTTTCTTCAATGGGGGGCTGTCATTTGGTTGGTTCTCTGGCTTTTGGCCAACGTTAGATTCCCGTTTAATGCCCAGCACACCGGACACTTCCGAGCTGTTGTTGTCATTCTCGTTGTTCTCGTTGTTGTTGTTATTGTTGTTGTTATTGTTGTGTTTGTTGTTCTCTTTGTTGTTGTTGTCATTGCCATTACTGGCTGTAAGTTTTAATTTGGATTTGTTTACCTCGGTCGATTTCTTTACGGCCTTAAGCATTGTTTGTCCACGTTTTCCTTTTGCCCTAACACTCGACGTAGGTGGAGATGCGGAGTTGGAGATGGAACTAGAGTTGGAGGTAGAGGTCCGAATGGTAACAACTTACCACACTTCATGCATGAACAACTACGCTCAACTTACTGCATACACAAAGAAAAATTATGGAAAAAACAACACACTTAAAATCATTTATAACTTTAACTTGAAAACTTGATATTGTTAAATGCAGCTTTAACCCTCAGAACTAAGACAATTTTATGAATTTAATAAGTTATAAGAATTCCACAGGTTAAATATGATTTAAAGCTTTTTAAATTGGTTACAATTAAAGATATGTGTTCCACTTGAAAACTTGAAATTGTTAAGAACTCAATATTATTACATTTTACATTGACTTTATGTTTGCACAAGTTAAATGTGTTTCAAGCCTTTTAAAATTGGTTGTAATTAAATGTATATGCTTTTGTATTTAAAGTCTGTTGGAGCTTCTTGAACAACAACTACACCGGATCCAGGTCTATGCTCAACTGAAGACCACTTGCCGTTACGACAACCCGAAGCTGACACGCTTGAGGGAACGCCACGGTTGCTCCCTCCACACAATACTATACTATACTATACTGTAATATACCAAATATCTCAGATGTGTTCGTTGCAATAGGTCTTAAGTTGTTTTTGGAATGCTCATACGAGTATGCCACACACACTACTCTACTTACTACACACGAGTATATGCTGAGATCTCTGGCGCAACCATTAAATCTTTGCTTTTAACCAACTGCAAGAGATACTTACTACAGTGTCGATTCGTTGGACTTCACTCACTAAATGTCTTCAATATATTGGCAGAATCATCAGAATATAGATAAGCAGATAGATATTGAGACAAAAAATGACATAAATAGGTTTGACAGACATGTATCTAAAACAATAACGATACTAGTTTACAAATTTAAAAAAAAAAAATTTTTCTCATGTCTCAGTGCACTTTTCTTACGGATTTTGGCACACTAAACACGAAAATCGCAAATAAAATTTTTTCATGGAATCGTTTTTGAATTATTAATTTTGCTCCGATATTTTAGAGTATTCCACGAGATCTAATTAACCGATGTGGCCAAACAAACACTCAAATTAATGGTAACTTATCCCTAAACAGCTTTCATATATATAGTTTAGAGATCGGTTCAGTAGTTCAGAAGCTAGCGACTTTAATAAGTTCCGAAATTCGTTTTTTTTTGTTGTGGTTTTTGGGGCTCGAGAGTTCACAAATCGCCCCAGAAAAAAAAGATAGCGCAAAGGTAAAATTTATTATTATTTTAAAATGATTAATTTAAGTGCTTAACGTAAAGCCGACACTGTTACGAAAAAAATAAGTTATTGTTTATGAGAATCTATAGATAAATGGCGGAGTAATACGTGTTTCAGTGCAAGACCAAAAATTATGTTATTAACGATTTTCAAGTGTGTTTCGTATGGCAGCTATATGATATAGTGGTCCGAATTAAGGGGGTATTGCTGGTTGGCAAAAATTGGTTTTCGATTTTTTTTTTGCATATTTTTATAGCTAAGATATTTGAGAATATCGTCCTAAAAGGTTTTTTTGAAATTCGAAATACTATACGAGATATGGCCTTTTTTGTCCAGCAATGTTTTCGCCAAAATGCATCAAAATGTTTTGATGCAAAAAAATAACTTCAAAATTTAAACGCGTTCATCTCGAAACCACGTTTTTCGAGCTGGCGGCACTGATTGCGCCCGTGGTTCTGAACCGATTTTGATGGAGCAATCGACGCAGAAATGTCACCATTATGGCCCCTACCTCAATCATAATTTTAAAACTTTTTTCACTAATTTTTTTTTTATCTAAACTACAAAAAAAATTCCCAAAATCGATTTTTCATTTTTCAATGGCCGCCATTTTGTAAAAAAAAATCGCAAAATTATGATTGAGGTAGGGGCTTGAATTACATCTGTACTGAATCTAACGCCGTTTACTTTTTCCATCTCTGATGATCCGAAGTGGAGTTATCCGTGCCGCAGACAGCATACCTTTTTTTTCGACGCCCAACTTTGAAGGCCGACAACTTTTTGAGCAGCCCTCGTACAAAGGAAAAAACAAATTTTTCATTTAATTCAATATGATCTTAATACAATAAAAAAAACAGAATTTAAATACATAACTATTTCCGTTTTCAAAAAGGATTTTTTTTAAAAAAGGTCCAAAAACAGCCTTTCAACCAGCAATACCCCCTTAAGTTTTATTTCTCTGCTCAAAAATAATGATTATTGGTTGAGAAGTAAAGTATAACTTAGAATTAACCATTATTTTGTGAGCAAACCTATAAAGCTTAAAATTAATCATTATTTAAACATTTTTTTTCTAGACAAATAAATAGAAATTTAAAATGGCTATAAATTGAGTGATTATCTATTAATACAGTTATTCACAGGTTCAGCTTGGGCAGCCTTCACTGTACTTGAAAGCTAAATGAAGTTAACGTTTATTCCACAACAAACTGGAATGGTATCTCAGCAAAGATTTCAGGAGCTCACCAATACCAATACCAACACCATATTAAGATTCAAAGAGAAAAACATGTTGATTTGTAGCTTTGTGTTTTTTTTTACACGAATTTAAGAAACAATTTGTTTTTATTTTTCACTGAAATATAATAATCGCTTTTGTTATGCACTCACGCATTATCAGCAACGCTTGAATTATGTTTTCATTTCAATTCAATATTGTTTATCTGTTTTCTGGTTGTATTTTTTTTTTTTGTGTTTTTTCTTTTTTTTTCTAGTTCCATAAAAAAGGTAACAACGTTTTTACACAAGTAACCGAAACGCAGGCAATTAAGTTCTAACTGTGGGAGTGTGATTTTTATGATAAATCTCAACCTGGCCAATATCATTATTTATACGTATTGTATTTATTATATTTTTATTTTTTTTTTGCATTTCTATTATGGCCAAGTATTGTGAAGAGATATTAAAAAAAAATAATTATTTATATATGTGAAAAATGAATGTTTGCCATATTCAAATAGAAGTCTAGGATGTGTATATATCAATACTATAATACAATGTAAAAACTGATGCTAAAATCTTTTTGTTTAAACAAAGGAGCAGCAAATAAATAATTACTAATAAGAAAAAATTAGTTATAATTAGATTAATAGATAACGTTAACTAAGCACACACCCAGGACGTGTGTGTGTGTGTGTGTGGATGTGCTTTACGCTCATTTGTTTTTACACATTTTTGAATAGTATTTGCTAACATTTTATTGTAATGCTACAAGTTTTGTTTTTTTTTTTTGTGTTTGCTTTCTTTTACTTTTACTTTATCTCATTCTTAAAATTATAGTTTATAGTTACGCACGCAATTCTGATAGATTTTGTAGCTAATTTAATTGCGTGGAGTCCTCTCCATTAGTTGCTATACAAATGTCATTATTAAACTTTTTGATAGTTGCTACTTTTTTTTGTTTGCATATCTCTTTTCTTACTCCCCTTTTCTGTCCAAAATAAAATCTATTCTATTGCTCTTTTTTGTTTTTGCATTACAACTTAAACGTTACAAATATTTATATCTGATGGGGGATCGAATGGCATTATACATAGATACCGTATTTATATATTTATATATAATTTACCTGTGGCGTGCAAGGTTAATTTTTGTTTTTTTTTCCACTTTTTTGTTGTTGTTGTTGTTTATAGGCGACTTGTTCTGGCTAACGCAATTTGAAAATATGGCTTAAACAACTAAGAGACGTGGCTAAGGCGTGAAATTTGATTTCCGCATTTTTACACTCATAATAAATGTTTAAATTGTGTAAATAGTTAAGAATTACAATAAGTATTAATTATACATATATAATAATATATATATATACGGGTATGTGTACATATACATCCATAATATTATATATAGATATAGGCATTTATATTTATAGATTATTCATGTATATGTTACACGGCCTATTTGCCTATGCTTGTGCCCCCAACGGCAGCTGCTGTTGCCGTCGGCGTCGTCACTGTGGCATTCTTTAGAATGTTGCCCACTTCCTTGTGGTCAGTGGTGGCGTCACTGATGCCACTGCCGGCATTTGTTGATGTGCTGTAGTCCAGCTTGTAGGTGGCACTGCGCGTCACATCCTCCATGGACGCCTCCTGGCAATCGCGGCCGCTATGCGTCTGTGAGCCGCAATTGTAGCAGGAGATGACTTTCTGTGTGAGACCGCTGCTCACTCCGGTTATGGGACAGACGTTCAAAGTTGTATACGGCGTGGTTGCAACTGTTGCTGCCAGCAACTGTTGCTGTTGCTGTGACGTGGGCGTTTGCGTTTGCACTGTAACAGCATTCGTACTGACCGCCGAGTTGCGCATTTGTCCAGCCGTAACAGCTGTGGGCGCACCACCAGCTGGCGTCGCTGTAACGGGCACTGGGGAAAACGCCAGTCCAGCATGATAGGCCGGATAGATCAGTTCACCATTGTGCGGTGGCGCCAATGGGAAACGAAAGGGACCGTGCAATGCCTGCGGCGGCGGTGCATTATGTGCCTGTATCAATGTCTGTGGCGGACCACGAGGACTCGCCGTATGATATGGATAAGTGGCTGCATTATATGCTGTGGCTGTTGGCGGTGGTTGCTGTTGCTGTTGTTGCTGCTGCTGCTGCGGTTGCAGCAACACTGTTGTTGTTGGCGTACTAACCGATGATGGACTAATGAGCAACGCTTGCTGTTGCTGTAAATTCGGAGCATCATTTGGATTGCTCGTCGTATAGATTTGCTGGTAACTCTTTTCCACACCATTACGTCCATTCAGACGCTGCTGTAGATTCAATTGCTGCTGTTGCTTATAGCTAAGATGATGCTTTTGCTGCTGCTGATGTTGCTGCTGTTGTTGCTGCTGCTGCTGATAACCCGTCACAATGGGCATGCTCGTGCCAACTGTACAGTGCATGGGAAGCGGCGTTGGCGTTTCCGGTGGCGATATCTCACCACATGATCCATTCGAGCTGCCCGATTCGCTGCCAGTTGTTGCCGCGCTCTTGTTGGAATTAATGCTTCTCATTGAGCCGCTGCCATCGTCATTAATATGCATATTGTGCATTGTATAAACAATGGTGCTCGGCTTGATATAGTTGTTCATCTGATAATGTTGCTGCTGCTGTTGTGACTGCTGTTGTTGCTGCTGCTGCTGCTGCTGTTGTTGTTGGCTCACCGGCGACTGTTGCTGTTGCTGATGTGATGGCATATAGGCATTCGCATTGATACGCTGATGCACCGCTCGCGGAAAACTGTTGCGTATAATACTGGGCAGGCTGGCGCCGATGGAGCTACCACCGCCTTCGCTGATACTCTGTAAATATTGATAAGAAAACGAGGAAACTGTTAGAATATCGCCAAAGATCAATGAAAAGCCGTGACTAATATACCATTGATATTGATACAAGAACAAAAACGTTTCTATATATATCTTTCAATATTTATATCTATGTAATATTTTATCTATGTAATATTTCGCACTGTTTTAAGAAATTACTTGGAAGTTGCTTCGAATGACCTTTTCTCAATTATTTTTTTTGTTTTTTACTGCATAGATATAAAAAATATAAAAAATAAACAATTTTTAGTTTCTTAAACACTCGTGCTCTAGCATTTTTTGTTTAAACATTGTATTGCCCTTCTGAATGACATATGCTTAATAATACTAGCTAATAGCCTGATTCTATCTTTAACCTAACTCACTTTCTTTATACATATTAGATTCGAAGTTAAAAAATAAACTTTAAAATGTTTCTATTTTTAAAATCTACAATTTTAACTTTGGTTGATTTTAACAGATGTATATTGGATTTTTACACGGGAACGTTCTGAAATCCAATTGAATATGTCTATACTATATCGCTCATTTACATGAGGAGTGGCATATCTCAAAAAATGGCGGTTCGAGATAAACGCATTTAAAGTTTTCAGGTGTCGCCTGTGTTTTTTGAAAAACGGCTATACTTGTAAATTTGAGAAAAAAGAACTGAGCTTTATGAAACATAAAGAATCTTTTCTAGTCAACGATTGCATTGCAACTGAGATATATCGTTATTTATAGTTAATAAAGTCGAATCGTTGGAAATGAAAAAACAACATACTCTCCTCACACTCTCGGTATTAAAGCCCCATTCAGACGAGCACTTTTTCACCGACACTTTGTGTCATATTTTGTCAAAAAGCTGTCCGTGTCGCGTAATCATACAAAATTTCAAAGCGTCGGTAAAAAACCGAAGCTCACCGATGGAAATAGAACACGTTCTATTCCATCGGTGAGCGATGGTGAGCGACACGGACGGTTTTTTGACAAAAAGTGTCGGTGAAAAAGTGCTCGTCTGAATGCTCGTCTGATGATGATTTTTACACAACATAGATTGTCACATTGCGAAGATTTCTGCATCATTAACTCATGTAAATGAGCGATATATTTTTAAAAACGGTCATAAGTTAATGAATATATATTTTTTTTTTTGGAAAAAAAGAATCGAAAAAACAATTTGTTTTAACTTAGAAAATTTTTGGGCTTGCGACAAAGTCACGAAATATAAAAAATTAAATACTTATGTATGAGCTATGAGTCAGCATATTCCTAAGCCGAACTATTCCCTATGTTAGACCCGACGTAATAAAACAAACTTTAGGATTGTCCTGATTTTATCGTTATCTTTGAAACAAACATATATTGAAATCGGATTAATAGGAGCTGATAAATAGGGTTTTAATCCAAAATTTGTAAGGAAACTGCTTCGCGTACTAATACATAGATATATGTATGTTGCGGATGTACATAAAATTAGTCTGAATTCAGAAATATACACTCAGACCAACATTTATTCGTACACCCTTTTTTTTACTATAACAGCTATAAATGTCAAGTGTTCACACTAAAAAAAATATATTTGGAAAGGTCGTTCAGATTTCGTTTGAATGATGCAAAACTTTCCTTAACCCATTAAGTACCCATTGAATATTTTGAGTTCAAAAAAACGTCAATTTTTAAACTTTTTTCCTCGATTTTTTACACAAAATATTTTGATGCAGAAAAATTCTTCAAACAATTCTAAGAGTGACTGCAAAAAAAAATTTTCAAAAATATTTTTGCTAGTATTTTTAAAAAAATTTTGAAAATCCTAAAAATGACCATTTTAACCCATTTTTAACCATTTTTACCACTTTTCACACAAAAAGTGCCTTTTTCGCAATTTTCAATAAATTTTTAAAAATACTAGCGAAAATATTTTTGAAAATTTTTTTTTGCAGTCACTCTTAGAATTGTTTGAAGAATTTTTCTGCATCAAAATATTTTGTGTAAAAAATCGAGGAAAAAAGTTTTAAAATTTACGTTTTTTTGAACTCAAAATATTCAATGGGTACTTAATGGGTTAAGGAAAGTTTTGCATCATTCAAACGGAATCTGAACGACCTTTCCAAATATATTTTTTTTAGTGTGAAGACTTGACTAATATAGCTGTTAAAGTAAAATAAAGGGTGTACGAATAAATGTTGGTCTGAGTGTATATATAGGAGAATAATCTGTATGCTACAGAAATGCTTCGTGACCTTACGAAGAGTTAGGGCTTATCATAAAAAAAAAATTTTTACATACATTTATGTAGAAATACACTGCCGCTCAACTGAATAGGTTCACGAAGTTATTCAAAAAAAACATACTTTAAACAAAAAAGATTTGATGCAGATTTCTTAAAATATTCGTATCATTTAATTTCCGTTTGAATGATAAACAAATTTTGTTAACCCATTAAGTACCCATGGATTATTTCGAATTTTTGTAAAAGTGTTTTTTTCCACTTTTTTCCTCGATTTTTAACAAAAAATGTTTTGATGCAAAAAAATTCTTCAAACAATTTAAGGAGTAACTGCAAAAAAAAATTTTCAAAAATATTTTTGCTAGTATTTTTTTGAAAGTAGTAGCAATTTTTAGCAATTTTCAAAACATTATAAAAAAAATACTAGCGAAGAGATTTTCGAAAACAATTTTTTGCAGTCATTATTAAAGTTGTTTGAAGAAACTTTTTGCAATAAAACATTTTTGTTTGAGACCGAGGAAAAAGTCAAAAAAGTATACTTTTACAAAAACTAAAAATTTTCAAAGGGTACCTAATGGGTTTATTAAAGTTTTGTATATTTCAAAAGGAATTCAAATGACCTTTCCATTGATGCCAAAATTAACATGAAGTAAGTTCAAATTATGAGTAGATTAAACTTTAAGTGTTTTATAAATACTTTTGACCACCCCTGTATAGTCTGCTTCTTATATACTCCAACGACTATTGTTGTAAAGTAAATTTTGTTTTGAGCACAAAGAGCACAAAAAGTTAGCCCTTATTTTCATACAAAACGATAAAATTAAAGCTCAAAAATGTCAGATTTAAACAATTTCAATTCTCTAATTTACCGTTTTTAGTTAGTTTAGAAGAGCTTCCTTTTATTTTCTCTATTATAATCTATATATGATGGCAAATAGTTCAAAAGTACGAATGCTCAAATTAATGTTGTGTCTGTTAATCAACAAATTTCTTAAAATTTTGAATTAAATATTTGAGACGGAATCGAATGGAAAACCCCGAATTGGGAACTCCAACTTGAATAATCGCTTCAAAGCGAAATAAAGCTTAAAAGCCTTTTATAAAGTAATTGTAATGGGTTACCTCCTCCAAATGCTTGACATGCTGTGTGGACATATTTGCATCTCCACTGCCAATGGATGAGGACGAAGACGGTGGTGGTGGGGTTGTCTCTACAGACGGTCGACGCACATTTTTGACACCGCCAGTTATGCGTTGTGACAAATTACTGCGCATTTGTTGTTGCTGTTGCTGCTGCTGCTGTTGTTGTTGCTGTTGTTGTTGTTGTTGCAGTGGCGCGCTGCCAACACGCTCGCGTTGTGGACTTGTGGTGCGACTACTCGATGGCGATGATTGCTGGCTGCTTAACATGGGCGAGCTGGCTTGTGGCGGCACCTGATGATCCAGGCTTTGTTGTCCCTGTTGCTGTTGCTGTTGCGGCGGAGGCGCTGCGTACATACCGCGAATGGACCAAGCGGTTGCTGCTGCCGCCGCCATAGCGTTCGAGTCCGCTGGAATGGTGATGTTGGATTGCATCAGATGTGGCATAGCGTCGACGTCATTCGTTTGCATCAGCTGCGAAAAGAAATGCACATTTTAATACATAATATACCATTTTAATCTACTAATCAAACCAGTTGACAACAAATATTTACAGTTAGTCATGTAATTGTTCTGACAACATGACCAATTTGCCCATTTTATTTCAGAAAAAATTACTTTTCCATAGTTAAAAAAAAAAATAGTTGACGAAATTCATTGGGTATAAAAGTATTATTCAATTTCTTGCAGAAAATTATACAAATATTATTTGAAAAATATTTTTAATCAGTGTTGACAGAATAGTCGACAGATTTTTTCATTTTATTGCCATTAATCGCGATATCTGAATCTGTTTTTTTTAAGTTATGACAGTCTTGAACTCATTGCGCAATAAACACATAAATTTAAAATAAAACTTTGTGACTTGATCGTTTTTCGAACAATTGGTAAAACTTTTTAACTTTTTAGCAAAACCTAGATCTAGCAATAAATTAGCTAAAATGACAACATTGCTTCAAATACGCAAGCTTCTGAAGCAGTGAGTCCAATAATAAAAAAACAAATGGTTTAAGTCGACGGATTTAATTATTTCTTATTTAAATAGGAAAAAAAGGGATTAAAACCCTGACCGAAACCGTAACCTTTAACTGGTAAAAACCGATTAAAATTTAAAACCGCAACCGAAAAAAAAATTTCATTTGAACGAGACCTTTAAAGTTTAAACTGAAACTCTATAAGCCGATATAACCGTTTAGTAACCGTTTTATTTATGAGGGTTGATTTCGGTTCTTTATACATACAAAAAAAAAAAAAATATTTTTTATTTTTAATTTGGATTTTTGATTTTAATTTTCTTATGTTTAATTTTGAATTTTTATTTGTGATATTCATGATCGAATTTTAATAGCACTGAATAAGAGCAAACTGAATGAAACATTAAGAAAGTAATGCTTTTTTAAATATTATTATTATATTTTTAATATAATTATATTTAAAAAAAGATTTTTTTGTGAACCGAAACCATACTGGTATTTCAAAACCGAAACATACAAAAATCGGTTCACCGTTACGAAACCTTTAGTGAAAGATTTTGCGTAACCGATAACCGAAAACCTAAATGCGAACATAACAGAAACCGTAACTGAAACCGATATTCGTTTAGGTTTTAATCCCTGCAAAATAAAATAGTGAAACTTATGTTAAAACAATTACTTGAGTAACTGTATATATTTCCTTGTTTTGTCAAGCCTGAATACCTTTTTTACTTTTTATTATGTCCAAACAATTACTTGATCAACTGTATATATTATTTGAAATTTATTGCAATCAGTTGGGGGAATTCCCGAGCTCTTACCTTGGGCCAATGTTGTGGAAATATCATTGGAGTTGTAACTTGGGGTGTCTGCAGCATTTGCATCATTTGCGGATGCGGATACGTCGGTTGTTGTTGCTGATGCAGCACATGTTGTGGATGTGACTGTGGCTGTTGTGGCAATTGCTGTGGTTGTGGCTGTTGCTGCTGCTGCGGTGGCGGCTGCTGCTGCTGCTGCTGCTGTTGTGGTTGACTCTCGGTCTGTGTTGTCTCGTCTGTTACACGTTTAACTTCCTTGATCTTGGCCAGAATCTCACCGCACTTGGTGTGCTGATGATATGAGAAAACTGGATGCTTCGCTGCCATTGTATAGACGAGCAGCAGCTCCAGCAACGTATCCTGATCGCTCATGCTAGAGAAATCTCGTTCGCCCCAGCATTCCAGAGTTCGAAAGATTTCGGTAACACAGCTGCGATTACAGGCTCTTATCATGGCCAGATAAAGCGC
Source organism: Drosophila suboccidentalis (assembly GCA_037043435.1). Classification (NCBI taxonomy): domain Eukaryota; kingdom Metazoa; phylum Arthropoda; class Insecta; order Diptera; family Drosophilidae; genus Drosophila; species Drosophila suboccidentalis. Next base: position 13,694 of record JBAMBK010000686.1, on the reverse strand, counting down.
CATCTTGCGGCGAATTTTGATGTCTGTCGGCTCGCCCTTTTGGCAATTGTGCATATCGGCGGCCAGATCTTGTGGATTATTGGCGCGCAGCTCCATGCCACGAAATTCCGGTGAATCGCGACGTCCAAGCTCCTCGAGGCAGGTGCCCAGGAAGCGTAGCTCAAAGGGCAGACAGGCTTCGAGCAGTGCACACATGGTATCGATGCGTTTGTAGCTCTCCAGAGTCTTAAACCACTGCAGGACGTCTTTTGGACAAATCATTTCCAATGTTGTTGTGGCACGCACGCATCTACTACTGAGTCTAGCCCAAAGTTGTGTATCTATATGTCTGTGTGTGTGTGTGTGTGAATAGTGGCTGCTGCTCTAGTTACGTGTGGTGGGTGCAAAAACCACAACAACAATAACAAACACAACAACAACAACAAATAACTCGAATGTCGATTTGTACAAAGAGCAGCAGCTGCTGATGCTCAATTTGTCGCTTAGCGCTAGCTAATTAACTTTTATGCACGTTTTTATTTTTGTTTCGACTTTTGCGTTGTTTTCGCGTGTGTCTTTGCTTTGCTTTGCGTTTTTCTCTCCTTTCTGCGTTTGCCTTTTTCGTGCTGCTTCACAAAGACAACGACTGCTGCCTCTGCTGCTGCTTCTGCTGCTGCCCACTACTACTAGTTGTCGCATACATTTGCGGGCGCTGCTGCACCAATGTGGCCAGAGAGACTCCAAATCTACTCGCTACTCGAAGACTCGTCGCTGCCACAGAATGCCTGGCCTGTGACTGCTGGTTTCTTTCTTGCATATAGTTTTTGTACGACTATAAAACGCGCACATGCACTGATTATCACTTATTCTCTCTCAGCACTTTACGTATTCATACTATATTATACACTTGCGCACTTTACAACATACGATTTGTGTGTTTTCGCAAAATTTTCTGTTTTCTGCTTCTTCCCCAAATAATGCAACGAAAATAGTGGTGGAGAAAAAAAACAGGTGGCAACCTTGTCAACGGTGGCAACAATGACAATATTTAACTTGTTTCAGAATTATTGTTAAATATCGATGTTTGGTAAGACACTATCGAATGTTTTTTTATACAACATAAAATAAACAACCCTGAGAATTGCCAACCTCTAAAATATTGAGAGGTAAGAGTTTCAAAATATTACGAGAAATATGTTTAATAACAATTTCTTTTACAAATAAGTACCGCTGACACAGCCTAAAATAATATTTTAAAAAAATGTTTATGTGCTTCAAGCATCTCTTCTTGCGAAGCTGAGAGACTATTTAGAAACATATGGGTTTTCTTTGATGATTTGTTTTTAAAACATCTAAAACATCGATGATTCCCACTTTTTATTCCCCCAAATAATGCAACCAGTCCCGAGAGTTTTAAAACGTGTGCATTGGTTCAAAGAAAAGGGACGATAGTCAGTATTAAGTAATTTTAAAAAAAGTTCCCATTTGTCATTTGCTTTAAATTTTAAGCAGGTTTTTTAAATCTTCCACGAATTTTTGTTAAAATTTAGTCGGTTTTGAATTTTTGATTTAAAATTAATTTTGCTACCAAAAGTCGTAGAAATGTTAATTTTTTTTAACCAATTTAAAATTTATTTGGTATCTTTAAGCTAGTGAATAAACTAAGAATATCGTTATTTTAATTACGCGCCATCTATTGTAAAATCTGGAGCCGTCGGTCGTTTCGAAATATGTAAGCTCGAATGAATACTCACCACTAAAGGTGGAGAACTATCGATAGTCGGCACTATCGATAGTCAGCGATATTATTTTTCAAACCATCGATAGCTATCAATAGTTTTCGATAGTGTGTTAATTTCAGCATATACATATTAGAGGTGGAGAACTATCGATGGCACTATCGGCACTATCGATGGTCAAGCGCTATCGAGCCGCCATCGATGGCAGACCTGCACTATCGATAGTAGTCGATAGTTTTTTATGACGTTCAAATCGTCCCAGAATGGAGCACATTTGGCATCTGCAGCTTCGGAAACGTTTAAGTTTTGTATTTAATAATAATATATTTTTTGACATGGATAAGTTCCTTACTATAGTCGAAATAAGTAAAGAAGAGCGTTACGGAACTGAACCTAATACAAATTTTAATGTTTTAATATATGTGTACCCGCCACTACAGTCGAGTCCGAGCGCATGCTCAGTTGGCTGGAAAATGTTTTCGATCGCGGAACTTTGGCTATTACAATAGCTCATAGCGAAACATTTTTGTTGATAACGAATTTAATTTTTTTTTTAGTTTTATAATACCTAAATTAATACCAATTTTAAATTTTAGTTGGAATTTTATATACAAATTTATAATTTTTGGAATTTAGCATATATATGCTCAAATAAACACACTATCGAAAACTATCGATAGTTATCGATGGCTTGAAAAATAATATCGCTGACTATCGATTGTGCCGACTATCGATAGTTCTCCACCTCTAATACATATATGATAAACTCGAAAAAAATTTAAATTTTTATTAAAATTCCAACTAAAATTTAAAATTGGTATTAATTTAGGAATTATAAAACTAAAAATAAATCAAATTCGCTATCAACAATAATGTTTCGCTATTTAGCTATTGTAATAGCCAAAGTTCCGCGATCTAAAACTTTTTGTCTAGCCAGTAGGCGCCCGGCTCGACTGTTTTTACGTTACGTTTTTCTCTACCTATTTCGACTATAGTAAGGAACTTATCCATGTCATAAAATATATAATTATTAAACACAAAACTTAAATGTTTTCGAAGCTGCAGATGCGAAATGCGCGCCTCTTTGTGACGTTTTTAGAGTCATAAGAAACTATCGACCACTATCGATAGTGCAGGTCTGCCATCGATGGTGGCTCGATAGCGCTTGAATTTAAATTTTAACATGTGAAGTTTTCAGTTCTTTATTCTTATTTTAATTATAATATTAATAATTTCATAACGAGCACAACCTTCTTGTTCAAAGTTATCTTAAAAGGTTATTATGAGCTCGTTGTATCGAAATTAGAGGTGGAGAGCTATCGATGGCACTATCGATGGTCAAGCGCTGTCGAGCCGCCATCGATTTAATGTTTAACATATAAAATGCAATAAATTTTTTTTGTACCAATATAAAACTTACATTAATAACAATTTTAAAATTTTGTTGGAATTTTATATAAAAATTTATATTTTTTGGAATTTAACATACATGTATGTTCAAATTAACACACCATCGAAAACTATCGATGGTTTGGAAAATACTATCGCTGACTATCGATGGTGCCGACTATCGATAGTTCTCCACCTCTAATCGAAATGACTATTCCATGATATCGATACAACTCGCTTGTTCAAATATCGATACATGTAGTGCTTAATTCGATCGATTATCTTATTTTAATTTAAAATATTTATTATAATTATTACATTAAAACATTTATTCGAGGTGGAGCAGTGTAACAATTTTGGCAATTTTATATTTGAAAACGGCTAGAAAATTGTATGAAATATGAAATGACTTGGTAGATGTCCGCCCGTTTGGCCCTTAGAACATTTTGCTGTTAAAATATTAAATATTTGTTTTTGAAAATTAATTTTATTGGTATTAAATCATTCGCGACACATGTATGAAATAATTATGATTATGAAGAATGGACAGACAGTGCGCTTAGAACCCATCCTCATCATCCTCGGCCATTTCCTTAGCCAGCTCCAGGTCCTGTTGCTCGCGCTCGCGTCTCTCCTCGGCGCTCTCCAGATCCTTGCCGTAGGACTTGGGAGGATAACGCATAGCTTTAACGCTCTGGTTGTGCAGATTTAGACAGAAGGAGATGCGCTCATGGAAGGCCAATTGTGGCTCCCGTGTGCTATAAATGTCGGTGCTCTCCTTGCTGCGCATATAGTTCTGGGCGGGATCTAGAGTCGCCTCAATCACACCATCGCGGATGGCCTTCGATACAATGAACTCGGCATCCTCGGCCGAGTCAAGCATCAAACGCTTGGCAATATCCTTTGGCGAAATGCGCGAATAGGACAGTCCAATGGAGCGAATTGCAGTTTTGATGACATTGTGGCGCAAGCGAATGATAAGCGTAAAGGTGTGATCCATCTGGAACTTGGGCCCAAACTGCGACACAACATCTCCGAAGCGCTTGAGATTGCCCAGTCGCACAGCCTGAGTTAGCTGGAAGTAGGGTCCCAGGGATTGGCGCAATCCCGCCTGTCGGAACACAACACGTTCCGGAATGTTGCCCAGCAACAGTTCAACGACAATGATTAGCTTCTGCACCGTCTGGCGGAATCCGATGGCGGCATGCTGTGGCGATTTACGCAGAGCCTGAACGAGATGTTTGTGTGCATCGCTGTACTCCAACTTGGCCGCCTTGATGCGTCCCAGATAGTACAGAAAGCGAGCCCACTCATTATTACTAGCCGATTCCGGGTACACCGACTTCTTGACCAACTTATCCGCCTGATCGTACAGCGCATAATGCAAATAGTTGCGGAGCAGACAATTCAGGAGCACCGCTTGTCCCTCAAAGTCGTTCCTTAGCGTTGCGGTACGGAGGCGGGCGTGGAGGAAGCCGCGTATGCCTTCCAAAGCATTGTTGAGCTCCGCGACACGCGAGTAGTAGAAATACGACTTGGCACCAATCAGATCCAATGTGCGACGATTCTGTATGGATATCTTGGACATCAAAGCATCGGCGCACGTTCCAGCGCGCTTCAAATCGCTGGCGTCTATCAACTTGACGAGCAGTAGCAAATAATAATAGGCATCCACCTCGGCAATTGGTGCTTTTGTGGCCACTTGCTTCTTCGCCACATCGGGCAACTCGGTGGCATCCTTTTCCAGTTCGGGAGTGAGCGCCAAGGCCGCTTCCCGATCAGCTCCAACTGGATAAATACTCTGGGCCAAATTGCGGAACACGACGCCGTTCAGTTTGCGCCGTGTATTCGGCAAGTTGCGCAGAACACGCAAAATAAAACTGCGTAAGAAATAGTTACTTACTTATGGGTTTTACAAATTAATTATTAACTTACCGCGATTCTTTGGAGGCGACGGACTTTTCAATCTGACGAATTTGCTCGCGAATCTCCTGGACAGCGGCAAGATCTTGATTCTTCTTCTCGTCCGCCAAAGTCTCTGCCGTGGCATCGACCTCCATTTCTACGTCTTGTGTCTCCGCCGTTTTTGTCATTTCGAGCACTTGTAATTTTCAACTTATTTATTTATTTGTTCGCTTTTTCAACTGCAACAAATTTGCCAAGTAATGCAAAGCCTACCTAGAGATGTGCGATTATGTATAAATACGTTTCACATGTTATCGCATACCTACCGATATCGATACCTCAAAGAGTAACAGCTGCTTTTGCAAAACAATCGAGTACCACTAAAACAATTTACAGCACTGGTGCCTCCTGCAACAGTTTAGAATTGAGCTTCAAAACAAAACGCATACGAAACAGTAAGTTAAGTTAATTTGTTAAGTGCATAGCAGGTAATTGTTTGGCAAACCTAATGTCGACTCATTCGTAATTTGATTTGACTTTGATCTTAAAGTTTTATGCACTCAGTGCATCATAATACAGATGCGCATTTGCCGACTGTTCTAGACTTCTCGCCTGTCTGTTGACTGTCCGTTGTTGTGCGAATGTGTGATGATATTAATTTGAATGTGTACTTACAGACGGGGCCTACTAGATATTAATTATGAATATCAGCCACATTCAAAACATTTCGCAGCTAGCACTGAAGTTCTCGAAGCTAACCAGCAGAGTTGCAAGCTCAACCAGAAGTTTTGCTGGACGGCAATCGATATCTGCAATTCGGTTTAATCAGGGTGGTCGCTACTGCGTTGTCCTCTTCCCATTGGTTCCAATGGTCACCCTTGCCAGCACCGTCAATTGCAGTGCTGCGGATATAGCAACAAAGTCACAGTACTCCACAGCAGCTGCAGTGAGTAGTTGGTCTTATTCTTATCAAGTAGATTGTTATCACTGCGGACAGCAGTCCGCGCTAGTGACGAAAGCAGCACGAAGGGTGCGAAAGGCGACTAGCAACAAATACAGGAAGAATGGAAAATTGCCTGATCAGGTCGAGTTATATACCGATCTAAACGTATCAGTTAAACTAACAAATGTGCATACTAAGACTTTTGGAAACTCAGCTGGTTCGTGTGATAAAGAGGTGTAAATGGGAGGGGCAAAATTTAAACGATTAGAGCAAATGGGACAGTTGGAGCCTTTTAGTTCGATTTTTTAAATTTTTACTATTCTTATCAAACGCGTCGAATGAAACCTAAATCATCAAAATCCGACAACTGGTTAAATAGATAATTAATTTTGAAATTTTAATTGACCTTCTAAAAATAATATGAGTAGTCTATTTGTATCAAAGCGTTGATATATCTTAAAAGTTTGAATAAGGACTTGTTTCCTATCAAAACCGCTAAATTTAAAACCCCCACAGTATCCAAATAGAAGCTATGATATATACATCGTTGAAAATGTATTTTGAAAAGCTCTTAGGCTCTGCAGTCGAGGAGGTTCGATAAAAGTAATACGAAATAGTTTATTTCTACCTTCTTTCTGTATATAATGGTCAAATTTTGGTAATAATATAGCACTTCTTCCTTTGGTGCTTAAAATTCATAGATAAAACTTATATATCTCTAACGTGAGTAACGGGTATCTCATAGTCGGGTATCTCGACTATAGAGTACTTGTTTAACTTGCCCAAAAAATGTTGCTTGTCGTTTACCCTTTGAGATTTGCCAGCTTTGATCTACTCCTAATGAGTAATTCCTTTCCAGGTCGAGATGTCTAACGATTGTAAGAACGCTTCATCCATCTACGAGTTTACCGTAAAGGACACACATGGTACTGATGTCTCTCTGAGTAAGTACAAGGGCAAGGTCATCCTGGTAGTCAACATCGCCTCAAAGTGTAATCTGACCAAGAAGAACTATCAGAAACTGACCGATCTCAAGGAGAAGTATGGTGAACGTGGCCTGATCATTTTAAACTTCCCATGCAACCAATTCAACTCGGAAATGCCCGAGGCTGATGGTGAGCCCATGGTCTGTCACCTGCGCGACTCCAAGGCAGACATTGGCGAACTATTTGCCAAGGTACGATAGTTAGAGTCCTAGACGAATTTTAATTAATTAATTTTAATTATAGGTGAATGTTAACGGAGATGACGCCGCACCTTTATACAAGTACCTTAAGGCCAAGCAGACCGGAACTCTGGGCAGCGGCATCAAATGGAACTTTACCAAATTCCTGGTAGACAAGGAGGGCATTCCAATTAACCGCTATGCACCCACTACTGATCCTATGGACATTGCCAAGGATATTGAGAAATTGTTGTAGATCTCTAGTTTATGAGCAGTATAAGACTGTTTACATACATATTCTCGTATAATAGCTTCACATGTCTTGTTAACGGCCATGTTCTGTAGCTGGTAACCGTATTTATGACCTTAAAATTGTTAAATGGAGATATTTATAACTTCTTATCTTCATGATGGCCAATCGCGTTGATCGACATTATATTATAATGTATACAAACCATTTAATGATCGTAATTTGTCAAAAAAAAATGTATAAATGTGAGTTGTTTTCCTGTAATAAAGGAGCGTTCTAGTTTCAGAACTAACTGAAAATACAAAAAAATTACATATGGGCATTTCCGGAAAAAGGTCCACCACGACGAAAAACGTAAAATTGATTAAAAACTCACATCATGTGAAATTTTCTTCCAAAAATGTATTCAAGTTATTTATTTTATCAATATACGCTAGAAGAACTTCAATAGGATGAACATATAGATTCTACATTGGAATAAATTCACTTTTTCCATATTTTTGCCTATTTTCTTAAAAATTGATTTTCAAAATGCACCGTTTGTATTTTAACGATTACACTAAGTCAGGGAGTAAGATTGTAACATAAACCATTTTAATATATAGAAATATATTGAAAGTTTAATTTAAAACAAGTTTTAAGAGCTATATATTGGAATATAGCATAAAATTTGATGAACAAACTCTTGGAAAAACTAGGTGGAAATCTTGTCGCGTTCGCGATGTCACGTTACAAATTACTAAGAAAACTTGTAAAATATATAAAACGGTAGTTACATATCAAAATTATTTCTAAAATGGAAAACTTCATTATTTTATTATGGTTTAAGAGTATTTTCTTCCAAATTACTCGCCACATTTCGCAGAGTTTCGCATTTGTCAAGATGAAGTCAAAAATGACTTCCATTTTTCGTCGCATTCGCGATGCATTGTTTTCTATAAATAATTAAAAATCGACAAGTCTTCAAAGATTGTCCTTTATCATAAAAATAGAGTTTATAAAATGCATTAAACACGTGAGAAAACATTTTTGAAAATGTAATTTTTTGCCATTTTTTTTTTTCATTTAAAGTCGTACGAATGTCGAGTTCGCGATCCTGGAAATACCCATATACTTATGTGTAAATTAAATTTTTAAATTTAATGTTTTAAATTTTAAAAAACAATTTCGGCATAACTTTCATATTCTAATTTTTATTTTGACCTTACTGTTTAACTGCAACTTTTATTTTAAATATCTAAAAATCATTTTTTTTATGATTAACAATCAAATTAATGCCCATGCATGAAAATTCAAATTCGAAAAGTAATCGATGCTGGCAAAAGTCATCGGCAGTTGCTTAAGCAATCGATACTTTCGTTCGTGTCATCGATGATTTTACAGCACTGGCTCAAGAGCCAAACCAGTGTGTGTAACCTTGTTAATAGTTCACCTTGCTCCAACATTGGCGTTATGGCATAAAGCATAAACAATATAATTCTTTTAGTTTTTTAAATTAATTAGTGAATGACAAATATATGTGAATATGCTGCGTTGCGGACATGTTATGCGCCTGCTGCAGGTGCCGCTTCAACGTGCCTGCTCAACTGGCGGTAAACCAACCGGCGGCACTGGAAACGATGGAAACGTTGGAAAAGATCGTGGAGACATCGAGGATCAACATCCCATAAGACGCACGTTTCGTTTGCTGGGCAATGACATGCGTAAAATCAAAGAGTTCTTTGTGCCTCAGGAACATAAATATGGCAACGATGTGGAGCATACAAAGACCACGAGCAAGTTCAAATTCAGGGGAAACAGTGGACAGGTTGATGAATTCCAGACGCACTGCGATGTTCTCATCATTGGAGGCGGCGGCATTGGCAGCTCCGTTGCCTACTGGCTGAAGGAGAAGGCACGCGAGGGACTGAATGTGGTCGTTGTTGAAAAAGACGAAACGGTGTGTATTTAATAGGAATCTAATTAATTTAGTTTAATTTCTTACTAAATGTTAATTTTCTAACGATCATGCCTATGATAACTACATGCATGTGATCTGGTAGTCCGATTGCAACTCAACTTGGGGTATATTAAGTTTGTGCAAAGTATGTAACAGGCAGATGGAAGCATCTGCGACCCCATAAAGTGTATATATTCTTGATCAGCATCAACAGCCGTCTGTCTGTCGGTCCGTATAAACGAAAGGATCTTATCGAATTTGCCAGCATCAGTCCAAGTGGCGGAGTGGTGGAAGTGATAAGTGCTCGGCAAGCGAATAGGGAGATCGGGGTTCGTATCTCGGTCTGGTCGATGTACATGATTTTTAGTTATTTTATATTTTTCGATTATTTGAATTGTCACTCTAATGCTAGAGATTCGCGCTCGAGCGCGAAGGGTCGTGGGCTCGATTCCTGGTTTGGTCAATCAATTTTTTTTTTGTTTTAATTATTCTTACTTTTAATAAATTTTTAAAATTTTTATATACTGTGTTTGTGTATAGGTTTTGCAAGCAGTCAGCACATAAACTGACTACTAAAAAGGCGTCGCAACTGGCACTTGTAACCAGGTGGACTTCGGAGAGGGAATTCCTTGATGCGCAAAGCTGTTGCGATCGTAGAAATGAATGAATGTTTCTTGTATATTGTACTAAAAACACTGATTTTATTAATCCAAAATTCACAATATTTATAGGTAAAAATAGCTTAGTTAACAGGTGTGTGGTGTCAATTAAAATTAGGTTATTGTGTATTCAGCAGTTGCGTGCAATGTAGAGTAGCTTACTTTGCAACTACCGGGTTGGCCTACTGCTGCTGTTACGGCACATATTGTGTGTTGTGCAGTCAGCGATATTCTGAGCGGTCAGTTATGCTGTGTGTGGTCAGCGATATCTTGTATGTGAGGTGTTGACATAGTTTTTAAGTTGTGTTACATAGCTGTTCTGTTTTGTTTATAATTTAGGTATGTGTAATTTATATGCACCTAAACATTCTCCCGGCCGTTGAAACGGTGTTCAACCATCGTCTAGATCCAATGTGAATCGTCTTGGGGATGCTGATGGAGCGGGTGGATTGGCGGCCTCATTCCTTGTGACTGTGGGTCGCAAAGTCCATAGGCGTTGCTTCCTCATTGCATAGGCACATAGTAGTATGACAGATACCACTAAAGCAGCATAGGCGGCGATATGATGATGTTGGACCGAGCTTATTTGGTTGGGCAGCTCTTGTTTGTTGAGTGTTGCCAATTTTAGCTGCAAGTCGTCCAGATCTTTGTCTTCTTGTACCTTGTAATTCGAGATGTTGAATTCCTTTGGTGGTACAATTGTGATGTTCGGCTTGATGATGTCACCAAAGCGAGCGTAGCTTTTCGTAGCTTGACTTATGATGTTGTCAAAGGTACTGATGCTGATTTCTGCGTTGCGTGCAGTACAGCCAGATGATAGCGAAAGTAGTCCGGTGTCTTCTAGTTGTATTGTGGATGGTGTTCCGTTGCATACGGCTTGTAGTTCCATTGTAGAATGTGTTGCAAAAATCCAATTATTCGGTTGGTGTGTTTCTTTCCATACCATTTTGGTTGTTGTGCGAGTTATTTGACACATTGTTGGTGTCTTGTTGTTAAACAGCTGAAACTCACATCGATTGTTTACATTAAAAACAGCTTGATGGTCAAAGCATATGTAGTCTTCATTTGGTAGTGTGAGACAGCGTCGCAGATCATCGTGTGTAAGTCCCATAAATTGATCCCTGTGGTCGTTTACAGCTATTATAGGTGTTTTGAGCTCAAACAATCTCCAACTTGTTGAGTCCCACACCGGAATTGGCACAATATTAAATAGCTCTAATATTGATGTTGACACTAGTGGTAATATTACTCTGAATATTACATGAGTGTCGGTGGCTGTGCCTTCTGCTCTCATAATTCTGTATAATTGAATTACGTTGGATGATGTCACAGGTAGCATTTGATCTGTTGGCAAATGATCCCGTATTTGATCCAATTGATCCTTTAGTTGATTAGGAGAAATCAATATTGGGCTTATTGTATGGTGGCGAATTCCTGTTAGTACGTCCACTATTTCCGATTGCATGCGCTGAAGCGTGGCTGCTAGCAGTGTTAGTTGAGTTGTCAATGCCAGGTACGTTTCCGTGAGCCGTGCGCCAGTGTACTTTCCTCTGCTTTCGGTAATGGCAGCAACTTGTTGCTCAAGTAGTCGTAGACGCTTGTCCGATGTAGCCCTTGTCTTTTTGACAACGTTAATGGTTGAGTCAAGTACTGAGGTTTGATTTCTCAGCAGGCTCAGTACGAAATCTTCGTTGGTTTGTACCTTCTTGATGACCTTGGTCATTTCATTAGCGTAGTTTGAGTCTAACACTCCAAACAGACTATTTGCAATATTACCTACTGCATCAAATGGGGATCGACGTTTTCTAGTGTGCTGCATAAGTACGTTTGCCATTTGCAGTTCATCATACAAGTGTCGATAGTGCTGTGATATGAAATCACATGTGTGTTTGTTGTTCACTTCTGGGCAAAGGTATTGGAATTCATCTATTCCTTGGTTAAATGTCTTCATATCTCGCCAGTATGGGTCCAGTTCATAGTATATGACCATGGTCCAGTCGGATATTGCTCTTTTTGCTTGTCCAATTTTTTCATAATAGATTCCTGGCTTCGTGTCGAATTTTGTTACTGATACTGATTGTGTCAGCACCACAGGTAGCATCAGAAGCAGGATCAGTAAAGACGAGGATATGGTTGGCGACATTAGCCGCTTTCGTTGGGCGAGTGGTGCATCAGTTTTATCTGTGTCCTCCGCCTCATTGATAGGGCGTTTCTTGGCCATCTCTTCTGGAAAGATCGGCGCAAGTCTGGTTATGGGGCGCTTAAAGATGCCTGAGGCAGTCTTTACGTCAACCACTCGGACGTGGTTATCTTGTCCTGGATATGTTTTTACAATGCGTCCCATTGGCCAGCTCATCACAGGTATGTTGTCTTCTTTGATTAGGACAAGCATACCTTCCTTGATGTTGGTATTTACGGTTTTCCATTTGTGTCTGGCTTGCAGCTCTTGCAAATATTCTTCTGACCATTGCTTCCAGAATCCTTGCTTAAGTCTGGACACTAGTTCCCAGCGTTTCAGTAAGGATTTCTCATTGCGGTCGACGTTGACATCGGGGGGAGCAGTGAGCGTTTCCCCAATTAGAAAGTGTGCTGGAGTCAGAGCAGTGGTGTCCGTAGGATCATTTGACATCGGTGTAATTGGGCGGGAATTTAAGATCGCTTCAATTTCGATGATCACCGTGTTTAATTCTTCAAATGTTAGGGATGCAGTGTTGGTAGTCGTAACCAGTAGCCGCTTTGCAGACTTGACTGCAGCTTCCCATAGCCCTCCAAATGATGGTGCTCGTGGCGGAATGAATTTGAACGCAACTTGCTTCTTGTTGCAGTGATTGATGATCTCTGCTTGGGCCTTTTCGCCAAATATTGTTCCTTCCAGTTCCTTCAGCTGGTTGTTTGCTCCAATAAAGTTGGTGGCATTGTCACAATGAATTGTTTGACATTTGCCGCGGCGGCTTAAGAAGCGTCGCAATGCTCCCAAAAAGGCGTTTGTCGTCAGATCGCTGACTAGTTCAAGGTGTACCGCCTTTGTGGAGAAGCAGCAGAATACGGCTATGTATGCCTTATCTGGTCTTTTTCCTCGAATTTTATGATGAATCCAGATTGGTCCGCAGTAATCTACGCCTGTAGTTAAAAACGGGCGTGTCGGTGTTACTCGATCGGCTGGCAAGTTGCCCATGATTTGGTTCATTAATTTGGGCCTTGCCTTATTGCATGTCACGCAATTGTGAATGATGTTCCTTGACATAGTTTTGTCATTTAGGATCCAGTATTGCTGTCTTGCCGTTGCTCGTAATGCTTGGGCACCGCAATGCATGTTGTCTTCATGCAGTTCTCGCAATAGCATTTTTACTATTGGGTCGTTGTAAGGCAGCAGAATTTGGTGCCTTGCATTGTATGGGAGTGGGGCTTGCTCCAATCTTCCTCCAACTCGCATAAGGCCATCTGAACCTAGTAGAGGTGACAGCGATGAGATGGAACTCTTTTTGTCCACCGTGTTATGACGCTGCAACATTTTTAGGTCAGCGGAAAATTCAACTTGCTGTACTGTTCGCAAGATCAAGTTTCGAGCACGGTCCAGTTCTGTTGTGCACAACGTGGTCGTTGCTGCTCTGTTCCCTTTGTAACAGAAGCGTAACATGTAAGCTACAATGCGTTGTAACTTGTAGAACGAATTGCTGTGTCTACAGGTGTACAACTCTTCCCCTATTGAAGATGGAGATATTGCCA